>JANHJO010009456.1:211293-235805 GCA_032468235.1 Pseudoxyrhopus heterurus
CAGTCAATGGTGTCCCGCTTTACCAATATTAAAATCTGGTCACTTTACCTTAGGAGAGAATGAAGTAATTGAGGGTGTTGGATAATTTGAACAAAAGATGAAACATAAGAAAAATATACA
This sequence comes from Pseudoxyrhopus heterurus, assembly GCA_032468235.1. Lineage (NCBI taxonomy): Eukaryota > Metazoa > Chordata > Lepidosauria > Squamata > Pseudoxyrhopus > Pseudoxyrhopus heterurus. The sequence continues at coordinate 211,414 of JANHJO010009456.1, forward strand.
CTGTTCGTATGGTTAAAAATATATAATGTACGGTTGGATAACGGGTAGATAGAAATCTTTTCTACCCTTTTCACAATGTTAAAGCTCATCCACTGGAACTCAGTGCAGGAACCAACAGAATGAGGTACTTTTTAACACATTACATATTTACAATGGATTTTGCCACCATTTGAGTTAAACACAGCTAAAAGAATGAAACAAACAAAATGTTAAAAAGTTATGATATATATGTAGTTCCTACCAAGCACATCTAAATTATATTAAAGTAACCCAAATATTTTTACAATCCCCAAAGCATGTCATAACCTTTGAGCACCCCTAATGTTTGGAAATTGTAAGTTGAAAAATTTGACTTTGCCCTAAATTGGACAAATTTATAGAAAACCGGGCTATAAATGGCTATTAATATTGATGACTGTTTATTACTTCCCTAAATCACAGTCAGCATGTCTTAAATAATGGAACCTAAAATTTCAGTGGCTAAGCAAGACAGTTGTTAAGTGAGCTGTGCTCCATTTTATAACATTTTTTGCTACAGCTGTTAAGTGAATCACTGCAGTTGTTAAGTGAATCATGTGGTTGTTAAGCTTCCCTCATTGACTTTGCTTGTTGGAAGCAATCGGGGAAGGTTACAAATGGTGATCAGATGACTCCAGGACAGTTCAATAGTCATAAATACAGGACAGTTGTCAAGTGCCTGATATTTGATCACATGATCATGGGGATGTTGCAATGGTCATAAATGTAAAAACTGGTCCTAATTCACTATTTTCAGTGTTGTTGTAACTTCAAATGGTCACTAAATGGATGGTTGTAAATGGGGGACTACCTGTATTGGTTGCTAGGAAGGAAATGTAGAAATAGTGGCTCTCCATTCCACACTTCTGAGTTTCCCAAATGCCCGGAGTTGGTCACAGACACACAGAATGCTGAATTAGATAGGTCTGAGGCCTGATCCAGTTTCAGGGCTTTTCTTATACTCAGATGTTCTTCAGTTTGTAAGAACTGTCTAGAACTTATAATTTCCCTTATCAATAACAAATACAAAATAAAATGTCAAAATAATTTTCTAGCATTCTTTGGACACTTCTCACTCTCATTGCTTCTCAAAAAGGTAGCATGCTAAACGCAATCAGCTTCAGTTATTGTTTCCAATTGTAAAGCCAAGTCATATATAAACAGCCTGAAGTCTCTTATATGAGCAGCAGACTAGAGGATAGCGTTTTTAGTTTGCTAATACATCACATGGTCACTGAACTCTTTCATTGCTCTGTTTTTTTTCCCTTGCAGCTGACATTTTTACACCTTATTTAAAAACCAGAACTCTGTTTAAGCAGCTGCTACCAGAATACTCTAGCTCAAGCAGGTTTTTTTTTAATTAAATATTTGCTGCTGTTCTTTTCTTCTCTGAACATCACTATAGAAAGCATTTTTTTTTTTTGCAAATATAAGAGGTTTTTAAAGACTTACTTTCTTTGCCTTAAAGACTCTGCTTTTTGCCAGCTCTGTCAATGTCCCTATTAGGTTCAACTTTACTTTGAGACGATCAGAACTTATTACAACAATACATTTTTACAAAGAAAAATAAATGCTTTTGTTAACAATTGTATAAGCAAGAATAATATTATTATTTCAATTTGACCCTAAAGGCAAACTTTTAAAAATTGTCTGGATTTTTATTTATTCCTGCACAACCCCAGCTTGAGTTGGAACCTCAAATTATTCTTCTGACATTTGCTTTATAATTATTCAAGAAAAACTATTGATATGTAAGTAAATCAATAGTTTTTCTTGAATAATTATAAAGCAGATTATAATCCCAGAGTAAATTTTCATTCTGCAATGAAAGAGACAATCAGAATATATATTATTAAACTACATAAAAGTCACTAGAGATTTACCGTGACTTTTCTTTGCATGGTTTTTTTTCTGAATTTTCTACAGTTCCGAACATTATACTGTGCTCTGCCTTTACACTGTAATGGGTTTGATAACAGACCATGAAATATATATTTATCCCTTAGGTAAACATTATTAGATGAATTTTGTTTGTATAGGGTATAAATATGTGTAAGCTTGAAATCGTTGGAGAAAATTTAATGTGGAATTTACCATGCATTGAATTTTATATGGCAATCTCTTAACCAGCTGGAAAAAAAATCTATTTCTTCAGAATCTGTTTTGAAAGTTCATCATCTTCAATTATTTAGCTCTGTTTGCACTGGTGACTATTTTATTATAAACCCAACAGAGTGTATGAAGAGACTTTATCAAGATGCACAGAAATGTTCTGTACTCGGTATAGCTACAAAATAAGACTAAGATGGGGATTTTTCTCCCTCCCACTTATGATTTCAGGGATAATTTCTCAGAAGAGATATTGCATGCAATTTCTTTAAGTCATGGACAATATGCAGGAATATCCACAAGATGATTTTTTTAAAAAAAATCAAAATGGTGGCCACATCCATGCAATCAATCTTTTCTTATTCAAAAAAATGGGTGAGTTATAATTGCATAGTTGTGGCTGCCATCTTGCTTCCCCTCCTTATGGACCCTCTTGGTCAGCAGTGTCAAACTTGTGTTGTCACATTGTCATCATGTGATGTATTGCGACTTTTTTCCCTTTTCCTAAAACGGGGATGGGTGTGGCCAGTGCGTGACGCATCCAGCCCACAGACTGTGAGTTTGACACCCCTGCTTTTGTTGATTTCTTTTCTTGTTAAAAGTATAGAAGTTAATTCCTGTTCCCTTCTTCCCAAGGTCCTTGTGTGGAACCCAAACACTTTCCCTTCTCTATCCACTTTTTCCTCATTTCCTAATTCTGATCCTCCCTTTATTCTTTCACTCTCTCACTTGCCAGACATTTGAGGAGATTTCATAAAGAAAGTTTTTTTGTTTTTTGCTCAGGTTTATCCATTTTAGTTACCTCCATGTTTCTTTTTCCTTTTGAGGTCTAAACTATTATCCTGCAGCACTTTCCCTCATTTATTCTACTGGTTCAGGTATCCCAAAATTCCTTTTTCTGATTGGTTGCTACTACTTCAAACCTCAAGAGCATCCAGGAAGTTAAGATATATTAATTCAGTGGCAAATTTGAACCCTTTAATGTCTGTTTCCCAATGTGGAAAAATTCTTTTCATGCTCTTTCCTATACTTTTATAATTTTTTTTATCATTATTATCTGAAATAATTTAGTGTCATCACGCTTGGCCACTTCATTGCTCATTTTTAATTTCCCCATCATATCCACACAATCATTACCTAATTTTATAGGGTAAAAATACCCAAGAAGTCACATTATGATTATGTGATAAAGTCATAAAAAAGGGAAAGTTTTGTAGTAAGTATGTGCCTAGAGGATTTCATAATATTCTGTAATTAGTGGTTAACTCAGTAAATTATACTTCATTTAATTTGCAATTGTACTGTCTCATAGAAACAATCGGGTTTAAATCCCTGCTATAATCATGTAATATGTCGCTCACAATGGCAAACCTTTAAAACAATTATTCTGCCTCAAAGGCATAGATTATTACACAGTCATTTCCTTTTTTCTCTTGCTCTCATTTTATTTTCAAATGAATGAATGAATGGATGGTTAAAATGTTTGGGGGAAATATGGAGATTCCCCCCCCCCCCTCAATTTAATCTGCTGGAATCAATTCATTTAAGAGTGTGAGGACGCTCTTACAATGGTAAAACAAAAAGAAAAACATAACCATAGAACATAGTTTGGTCATCAATTGGCTGTATCTACTGGACCTTGTTTGGGCTTTGAAATAAGAGTTGGGCCTTGTTAGTACTTGTAGCACCAGAAAATTCTGCAGCTGTTGATATGCGAAGAATCTGAAAAACAATCTCCAAGCAAGATAATGACAAACAGCATCTGCTCAGCAGCATGTTGACATCCACAGAATCACCAGCAACTCAAGCTTGATTTCACTGTATGTTTATTTATATATTTATTTTTAAGTTAAAAAATGCTTAAATAACATCTCTGTGTGTTGTTTAAATAAAAGGATGAAAAGTATACAAATTCTCTGATTAGAAACATGTAAACGGTAAGTGTATACAATAAGCAAAAAAAAACCACCAACGTATTTAGAACTGAATTTGTAATAAAGGCAAAGAAAATAGGAGAAACATGAAAAAATAGGCCAGGGTGGGAGGCTCAGATTCAATTTAATATCATCTAATAGCTATGAATATTGTGGTGAATTAAGCAAGTAAGTGATATGCAACATTGAGACTTGGTCCAGGGTTTTGGATTAAATTAATGTTTCTCTACCTATACTACTTTAAGATGTGTGGATTTCAACTCCTAGAATTTCCCAGCCAGCATGAGAATTGAAGTCCACATCTCTTTTAGTTCTCAAGGTTGAGAAAGATTGAAGGTAATGACACTATGTCTCATGAATGAAGGCAAACGTATGTGTCCCAAGATAATGTTGCAAGACCGAGTCTGGGTCGGCCACCGGAACCAGATATTTACTCTTCCGAGCTTTCAGATTTGTGCTGGAGCCCATCTTCAGGGAACAAAAATGGGCTCCAGCAAGAGTCCGAAATCTTGAAACTCTGATCCCTCTGTTAAAGTACTGAAGTTTGCAGTTGACACAACAGTGATTGGTCTCATTCAAAACAATGATGAATCTGCATACAGACGGGAGGTTGAACAACTAGCCTAGTGGTGCAACCAGAACAATATTGAACTAAATACACTCAAAACCGTAGAGATGGTAGTAGATTTTAGGAGAAACTCTCCTATACAACCACCTCAACAGCACAGTATCAACAGTAGAGAGGTTCAAGTTTCTAGGTTCTGTCATATCTCAAGACTTAAAATGGACATCTAACATCAAAAACATTCTGAAAAAAGCACAACAAAGAATGTTCTTTCTGCGCCAACTCAGGAAGCTCAAACTAAAGAGCTGCTGATTCAGTTCTACAGAAAAATTATTGAGTCTGTCATCTGCTCTGCAACCAAACAAGACAGACACAAACTTCAACGGATAATTAGAACTGCAGAAAAAACAATTGATACCGACCTATATACTGCATGAGTCAAAAAGAGAACTGTGAAAGTATCTATAGATTCCTTACATCCTGGACATAAATTGTTTCAACTTCTACCCTCAAAATGATGTATGCTATGCTATGCTATGCTATGCTATGCTATGCTATGCTATTTTATTCCACCTCTAGAATTCCTGGTCCAACCAGCAATAATTAATTCCTTTATGCAAGTACTATATATATTATTAACATTATCAATCTAACCCTAACTCATAAAGCTTTTTGACTATCAAACTACATATATCATTATATATTCTTTATAGCTTATCAAAATCCAAAGATATTAGGTTTTCCAAATGTTGTTCAATTCTATTTCACATGTTCTTTCATGCTATATCACATCAACTTAAAGCTGTTTAAGTTGGAAATGGAGATGTTTAGCAAAACAGTACCGCAATCTTCATTTTTCTTCTAATATTATGTCTTCATTACCTGTTTTCCTATTTTATTTACAGCCTTGATTTATGCGAGAATCAGCATTCAGGATGTTTAACAAAAAACATTTTAATAATGAAATTATAATGAAGCATAAAATCATTTAATACAATTAATGACATTCATAGAAATAAATAGCACAAAAAGGTTACAAATGGGCTTCAGCATATAAATGAGTATAATGATAGATAATCAGGAGGGAAAGAAAGTTGAAAAAGGTATTGTTGATGAGTTTTTGTTGCTTATGACTGTGGGCTTTTCCTAATAACCAAACTTTCAATCTCCCAATCCCGCTGAATCTGCTTTAAAGCATATTCAGATTGGCTATTTTGACAATGTTCAAATCTCTTTGAGATATTCAGATATTATGAGAACAGACACATTTTATATTTTTAATGTTGGAATACACAGAGAACCACCAGCCAATGACAGTTGAATGTGGAGAACTGTCACCCAATCAATACTCACTTGCTATTATCCCTCTTTTTCAGATCTATGACTAAACATTAACCTCTTCAACTTCTTTACAAAATAGAAGAGAATCACTTGTTAATGTTTCCCTGTTTTTCTGTTCTTTATGGAAGCAATCTTCCTCTGAACACTTTACAGGATGATTAGTAGGAACCTAATCCACAGATTTCTAGTAGAATCCTTTTCCATTTTCCTAACCTGGAGAATAGCAAGCTAATTTACAGACCTCTAGAGGGTTTCAGTCAGTTTCAATCTGTCAAGCTTCATGCCAGACATGGCTATAAATCATGGCTCCTCAGACTCTTATCCCCTTGTTCTGAAATAGGCTTATCTGGCAAAAATCTTCTGGACACAGCTCAGCTAGTTTTGACACTTTATTGCAAACAAGATAAAAGTTAGAAGGTATAACTACTGCACTATACTGTAATCACACTGTGTGAATGTGTGTTCATTTTCTGAGGCTAAATTCTAGAGGTTTTACTCTTGATTTGTTGAGTTAATAGTATTTGCTCCTCTTCAAGGATACAAAGCTCAGCTAGGGTTTATAACAGATATAACATTCTTACTACTCTGAGAACTGATACTCTGCCTCACTAGTTCCTAACACTATCCTCCACTCAGTATGTGCTTAAGGTAAGGAAATATCTCACTTTACGAATAGAGATAACTCTGTTAAAAATAAATATGCTGACTCAGGCTAATGATGTGTTATGACTGACAAGGACACTTATGAGATGTCCCTGCGTCCTATGTGAGAGTACCCAGACTCCTTTGCTCCTTGTACAGAAAAAGGAGGGAAAGTTCCCCCTTTTTTCTCTCTCTCTATCTGGACACTGAGGTGAGCAGACGTTTCTGAGGTGAAATAATAAGTGGCTGTAATATGTGTAAATAATATAAGGGCTATTTAGTAAGTGTTAGGATTTTACAGTTTATATTTATTTTTCTGAATAAATACACTGTTTTTATCATTAGCTTTGACCTCACACATTTCTTTTCATATAAGCAAAAGCTATCATGACCCATCGAACTGTTCTAAAAAATTGAATTCCCTCTCATGAACTCTGAGTTTGGTAACAAGATCCAAATTAATACAAAGACTAAGACCCAATAGCCAGAATGGCAATTTTCTCTACACATTGAGGAAAAATAGCAACATCCGTACAAATTATATACAATGGCATAAATGTCTGCCAACATTTTATTCTTATTCTCTCTGAACTCCTGCTCTCCCTTCCCAAGAAAAGAGAGAAGTACCGTAGTATCTATCGTGCTTCTGGGATAGAGATTGAGAAATCTAAATTTAGACTAGAGCTATGAGTCAATAACATATCAATTGAGACAGGAACACATATAACCCTTTTCTCTAGCTGTAACATAATGTGTGGTGAAGAAAGGGTAATCACCAGTCTTCATCATATTTTAACTCAAAATATTGTGGCAATGTTGTGTATTATATTATTAATTCAATAGCTATTAATTTAGGTAGAATAATGCAAACAGAAAAAAAAGCAAATGTGACCAAACAAGAATGACAACCTAGATCTTTGAGCCTTTTGGGGGAGGATTGGGCTGGAAGATCCAGTCAGTGTAAACTTTATTTATCTGACCAAACATTTCATGGGAAAACCCCCCCCACAGACATTCATTCCAAATTGCAAGTCAGATAGACAGAAGCTACTGAGATGATAAGATTGATCCTTTGTGCTGTTATCCAGGAAGCTTTAAACTCATGGATCTCAAGGAAGTGAACACAGTGTGATCTTTGCTCTGCCAATTGTAGCCTAGACTCCTGTTCCAGGCAGCCAGGAGAAGACTGGCTGTAGTCTCTTCTTTCATGAGGGGTTGAGGGAGTGGAATTACATAGGGAAACTGATAGTATCTGAATCAGAGAAACAGGCTCAGACTCAACCCAAGCAAGACTAAATTCAGAGTCTGACTGATTCCAAGGCTGTTTCATCTTTGAGTCTCATTAAGTTATGCTCCCCCATAAAAAAAATAGGCTTAACAATATGGGTGTTTTTTCCTGGACTCATGGTTTCTGCACAAAGAATAGGTAGAAATTATGGCCAGAAAAGCTTTTGTGTCCATACCTGGAACAGGATGCAGTGGAGACTGTTGGTCAAATTCTTGTCAATTTGAGATTAGATTATTCTATAATTGAATAGAATAATTCACTCTATATGGGGTTGCCCTTAAGATCACTCAGAAACTTCAGCTTGTCCAGGATGCAGTGATACATATGCTTAATGGCCAGTCATGAGACTGCCATGCTATATCTTTCTATAGGAGCTGCATTGGTTACCAGTAGGTTTTCAAGTGCAATTAAAAGTGCTGGCCACTACCTATAAAGTCCTATATCGCTTAGGGTTCTTTCCCAATAGTTACTTCTGTTGGGAGAATCAGGGACTGCCTGCTAAACTTCCCACCTTCCAGGATCCAGGAGGAAAAGCCAAGAGCAGGTGTTCTCAGTAACAGATTCCTTCTTTGAAATAGTTGGCCTTGGAAAGAATTGCCCCAAACATTGTATCCTTACAGAAGCACCAAAAACTCTGGGGATTATCACCCTAGGCACTGTGCCAAAGACATTTTTGTTTATTAATTTAGTACATAATTTAAGGGATTAGAGTTTAGCTTTTATTATTTTAATTGTGTGTGTGTGTGTGTGTGTGTGTAGTATTACTCTGTAAATTCTGGAAACTGCCTAGAGTTTGTTAGATTGTAGCTGACTGCACAACAATAGTTAAGAAAACAGACAAAACCAAACAATGGACTGCATTGTAAATTCATTATAAAAGCAATTATAATTTTCATGTAGAGTTTCTAGCTTGCTACTTCCTTTCCCAATACATAATTACTGGATATTCTCTCTGGGAAATGTACATCAATTTTTACAAGCTCTTTTTGGGGATTGTACAAATTGTAACTAGCTTCATAAAACATAACCCTCTGAGTTTTTGCTATCTGTATGACAGAATTATGAAAATCACCTGTTTAATATAGTCATGTATGCTGCACAACTATTATAAAAATATGTAACTTGTATAACTCTCTTTTTGGAGCCTCATTATTAGAACTGTTATTTAGAGAAAACTCTGTATAAACTATTGTATGTATAAATAGAAACTTCTTTAGGAAGCTTATTTTCCTTCTCCTGCTTTCGTTATCAGCATGTTCCTTTTTAAAATCTAGAATTTAACTATGGAAATATGCATTAAGACAGATATTAAATTATAGTAAACATCTGCAACTTTCCCAAAAAACTAGCACCTGTCATCAACTAGCTGCTAATAGATTCAAATGTCAGGAGAAAAAAAAATCTTTAATCATTAGTTGTTTTTTCATTAATAGCTAAGCATTGGGTGGTTCTCTCTGAGGCAGTAAACAGCTAATTTGATCTGAATGTTCAGAACTTTCTCTAATAAGCAAGCTTTTCAATTCTAGGTTTCTTGTGAGTTCTTGCTTCTTGATTTTCTGTAAACTTATCTTGTACATGATATGTGGTATTGTTATAGAGATAATTCATATGAGTTTTGCTTATATGAATGGAGCTGAGCATTTGCTGGCTGGATGCCCTTCCTGAAGCCTATGTGGAGTTCACAGAATATATTTTTCTTTGTGCCCTAAGAGAGAAGCATCACTCCACTACCTTGGAGTGAATTCTCAACCTTTTGAGAGGGAGGCTAGCATCTTCACCACTAGACCACCACACTGTCCATAAGGTATGCTTAAATATTAATATGTAGAATGTTCTCTTAATGTTTAGGCAATGTAGTTTTAGTTTCATCATTTGTCCAATCCTACTGCCATTTCACTTTCCCCCAAAGTAGAAAGATATAACCATGGCCTGGACAAGAACTTATCATAGTTAGAAATTTTACCCTGCTGGAAAGATTCATAGTGAAGTGTATGACTTTCAAAATAGTGATAAATGAAATTTCCACAGTTTCTGAAGCCTCTGGAAAAAAAATAGTGACTTTGAGCCAGTCACTCTGTCTCAGTTCAACCCACCTCATACAGTGATTGTTATGGAGAAAATCAGAGGAGAATGGTGTGTAGCATATGTTGACCGCCTTGAGTTATTTGTAAAAATAATAATGGCAGGAAATAATAAATAAATAAATGAATGAGTAAATAAATAGTATAATATAAAAACAAGAAGCAGTGGCAAGAGTTCAAAATAGCTCTTTCAATTCTGGTTGAATGTGGAGATTACCTGAATAAGAATGTAAATTCATTGAGGAAGTTGTTAGGGCCCAACAAATCCAATGGAAGGCTTGCCAATGATACAAGATTAGGAAACCAAAGTTGGAGAATATGCAACAATGGAAAAATTGATTGTATGTATTTGCAATAGAACTCTACGTAAATTCAAGGAAGAACAGCTTCCTTACATACAATATGTTACAGAGTAAGGTAAGCTATGGCATTTTAGAAAATGGCTTTTGCAGAAGATATAAGAAGCTATAAACAACAACTGTAAAAGTTGAATTAAAAGTATAAATATTTATAGTAAGTAGTGGTTGGGGAAAAATGAAAAAGGCCAGAGTGTACAACCAAAGTTTTTTTTTCAATGTTTTTTTTTTAAATTACATTATATTTTACTTCTTGCATCTCTTTTTTTGACATCCTACCTTTGTACAATCCTTATGGTATAATAAAACTAATCAATTAAAAAAAGGGGACCAATGAATAAACCTTGCCTTATCTCAGGTTCAAGAATGTATAATATGCATAAGAACTTTTGTATGATTCAGAAAGAATATATTCCTGCGTTTAGCTTTCTAAGGTTTATACATTTTAAGTTGCTGTTAAGGAAACACATGAAACCACAATCTCCCACCAAAAAAATAATAATTCAGTGAATGAAATAGCAAGGACATAGACCTATTTCCATAAGCTGTGCTCCTCTTAGAGTTTCTGCCACATTCAAAGAAAAAAAGGACTAATCAGAAAAGTGGAATGACCTTCCTTTGCACTTTCAGAAGAGCGATTATTTTGTATTATGATTTTAAAGAGTTCCTACTTTTTTATGTGGCAATTCAACAGTTTACTGCTCTTTTTCTGATTAACAATTCACAATTGCATACATTTCTTTCTTTCTTTGCTCCAGCTTCCATGCCACTCCAGTCATAATAACTCTGATCAGCTAACAAATCCGCATAGAAGAAAGGGGGAAATCCCAAAGTGATTAAAAACCTGTTTTGTGATTACAATGTCTCTTAACATGCTTCACCCTGACAATCTCCTGTGATAGAGTTGATAAGGTTGGGCCTTATTAAAAGATTTTATGCACTATTAAAAGATAGTACTATTTTTTTATTAATGTGGTTGGCTATAGGTTTCTGCAGGAGTGGAAAGGCATTTAAATGATCAAATATCTTACACACTCAAGTCCTTATTGCATATATTATAGGCAACATCATGAACAAGTACAAAGTGGTGGAATACGTCATTATTTTAGTTTCAGAGTGACTAGGAACCAACATCTGCCTGCAATCCAGTTCAGAAAGGATTTCTTATTCCTCCTTTCTGATTATAAACATTGCATATGATGTTTTTATATTGAAAAAAAAAATAAAGTTGTATACATTCTTTTACTGGTTTTGAGCTTTCCTAACTTATGGTATCTAAAGTTATTGTAAAAACCATGTCCCTATATTTTCCATAAATTCAAGCAAAGTAGAATATGATTAAGTTACGATCTCTACACAATCATCAATTCTTTTTACATGAAGAGATGATACCAACAGCATGGAAAAAATATTGAAACTTGTTTATCTTATATTGCATTGTTAAGACATAGCAATAGCAATAGTCCTTAGACTTATATACTGCTTCTTAGTGCTTTACTAAGCCCTCTCTAAGCAGTTCACAGGATCAGCATACTGCTCCCAGCAATCTGGGTCCTCATTTTGCCAACCTTGGAAGGAAGGAAGGCTAAATCAACCTCAAGCTGGTTAGGATAGAACTCCTGAAAGAGGGCAGAGTTAGCCTGCAATACTGCAGTCTAACCATTGGGCTAACCATAGCTCTTACGATTTCTAGATGTACTTCTTAAAATGAAATCGTATCTCTTTGTAGCTATAGAGGTACCATCCTCTATCACCTGATGGTGAGACATCAACACTCTAAAGCTTGCTTCTTCAACAAGCAAGAGGTCCCATGATAAGTTTTTTCATTAGATTTATATCCTGAATTTTCTTTCAGCTCAAAGTAGCACATACAATGCTTCTTTCTCCAATATTTCCCCCACAACAGCTCTGGAAAGTATGTTGGAATGAGAATGTGATTGGTCAAAAGTCATCCTATGACTTTAGTGGCTATTGGTGGATTGAATCTGAGTTTTCTGTAACTTTCATATATTACATGAGAATATTTAATACTTATTTCCTGACCAGCCTGTAACAGAAAACAGATACAAACTGTCTGATAATTATATAACAATATACTGTATTATGAGTGAAATTATTTCATGTTTTCCCCTCAATAGTTCTGTTGTAGCCTGTAAGTAATTATGATTCTTTGTGCATTTTTAGCTCAGTAGTTGTGATAGAATAACAATTTTAATTTTTAGTGGTCTACATATCTATATCCACATCCACACATATTTGCATACATACAAACCCTGATCCTGAATTCCCATGAAAGGCAAAGTTAAGTCTGGCATTCTAAAAAAGATTTGTTTTTCCTACTCAACAGTATCATTTCCAGCAATGCCTCTATATCTCTGAAACTTTTTCTCTTTCTGCACTGCAATAAAATCCTCTACAAACAGCAGCAATTGTTAAAATACTTTCAAAAATGTCAGCTAAAATGATTTAGTGAAATGTGGGGGGCTTAGATTATGGCATTAATAATTACTATTTTAAACTAACTCGTATTGTATGTACATGTTTTATCTTACATTATTTCACCAATCATTCCAACAAGTAAGCCCATTATAATTAAAAATGTCTTATCTTTGTCATTTCGTTTATAGACACATAATCACATAATTTCAGAATACATTGATTGGGGTGAAAGTCATTTATGTTAATGCCTGATTGAATTACTATGGTCTTAATAATCTTTATAATGCTATGTGTATCTAACTTTTTAATTCTTCCTTAGGAAGGGTACCGTGAAATAAATCTCAACAAAAGCCTAGCCAAAGCCAGCAATATCAATGTTTCTTTTGAACAAACTGGCTAATAGCAAAAACCCAAACACTTGGACATTAACAATAAATCTTCCTTCTATCACCTTTCTCTGGGCTTTGGTCTTTTAAACTATCCTCTTTATCAAAGTGACACAATCATTAAATGTGCTATCAAAAGCATCTGAATAATCTGATACTCTTTCCTTCTGTTTTCTGGATGCTCAATTTTACACAAAAGCCCTATTACAAATGTGGTGGAAACTGTATGGGCTGCTATCTCTATGTTCATCTAAATAAGATGATTTCATTGTTCCAAGAATGTTATCTGGATTCTTTCCCTCTTAAGAAAAAGAAAGACATTCACTATCATTTATCCCTTGTTCTTTTTTATCATTATACTGTTCAATCCTTCCAATGTGAACTGTGTACAGTCATTGGGAATTGGGTAGTATATAAATTCAGATGATGACGACGACAATGATAATGATGATTCATTTTATCATTGCATTCATTTCTTAATAGATGAAAGAAAAAAAATACAGCTTCACAATGATATACAAATTTTGGATTCTATCATAGCATAACAATATTCTATTTATGTAGAATACTGCTCTGATAGAAGAGCACCAGACCAACTGTCCCTAACCTGGCACCTGCCCAAACAAATTCTTCCCCTCAAAATATCTGAAGCTGGGGTTTAGAAGGTAGAAATCCTGTATCATTCAGAATGCTGCAGGTTCTCTTTTGTATGAACTCAAAGCTGTATTTTCTTCTCAGCCTATTTTCAGGAATGTAAAAAAAAAAAAAAGAATGATTGCATAATAGTATTGGGCTGGCAAATGTTGCAGGGAAAGAATAAAACAGTGTTTACATAAAAGATTCTTTTTAAAAGAACAAAAGCTTTTTTTTTAAGCACCAAAACATGAACAAAACATGCACAGGCAAGTGGAAATATTCTCAGTGTCTTAGAGATCTATGTATAAGTCATTCTTCAATAGCCATTAACTTGATGCACTGCAGCACCTTGGACAATAGCAGTGGGGATTCTCTTGGCAAAAAGATTAATTAACTCTCTGCTCAGCATATGAGTTAACTTGGAGAGCGTGAGAACCATTAAAGGTGATTTAGCACTTGGAATATACTCCTTAGCCAACAAAATGAACACAACAACTTACTTATTATCATCATATTTAGAGTAACACAGATTAATTTTTATTATAGTACCTCTTTTTTATTAGTCCTACTGTTCTTCTGCATCTTCAGAGAAAGAAGAGTGGGGAAAAATGCAGTATATTTTTAATGAATGGTTGCTTCAACTTTTGCACTGATCTGACACATATAAATGAGGAATCTGTCTTCCTTTTTTCTTTTCAATAGGATGAATATTTAAATGTACATTTGGATGTATTTTATAATACCTTGTGATATTCATTATTTCTTTTTTTATTTTTCCTTGATGATATTTAAACATTGACAAATTATTTCCCCAGAATCAATCTTTATCAAAAAGTGTCTGACCACTCAATCCACTACAGCATAACCAACATATAGCATCACTGTATCACACAAACAAACTAAAATCCTCCAAAACATCTTAAGTAAACCAAAACACCCAATAGTGTGAAAAGAAAAAACAGCAGTCATCTATAATATGAGGACTATAGCCGCCACTATGTATGACAATCAGTCAGAAGACTAGCAGAGCACATCCATAAATACCAAGTAGCAGTGAGAAATCACAATTAAACTCCTTAATCTCCCAACAATTGAACAGGCTCTACACATTTTAATTAGAAACTTGAGCAGTTTCTCCAATCCAAGCTAAAGTCAAAAACACCAGAAATTCTTGGAACCTTGGCATTAAGACAAATCAGCCATCAATAGACACAATGAGATAAATCATATAGACCATTCAAACAGATAATTAAAAAGTTAAGAAAAAAAATCAAAAAGATTAGAACATGTCCTGTCCAGCAATCAATACCTTCTTAAACCAGAACTAACACCAGACAAACAAGCAGAAAGCAGTTGGAGAAAAGGATAAGAATTAGTGTAATCTGTCATAATAGAGATTTAGTGGCTAGGAATTGGATGGACAATACCATGACTTTTGCTTTTCCAACACTGTTGGAAAACACTGTTGTTCTTTATTGTTTGTTGTTTAATGTCAAATTCTAACCTAGACTTTGAAAAGCTAAGCTTTTCCTCTATCCTTTTTGTTTCAAGTTTGAAATTCTTCTCATCTTTATTGTACACAGTTTTAGTGATCTTGGTTATATTTTGGAAAGTGCTCATCAAACAATGAATAAAATGATGCTTTTCTCTGTTGAGAAACAAAAAATCTCTACTGAATTCTTCAGTTGCCTGTGGATTTGCCTTGTTCAAAAGTTTGTTTCCATAGATTCCTCCAAAAAATAATGTTGATGGTGCACGCTTAGAAATAAACAAAACAAAACACTAGTAAAAAGCACAAGTTGTGAAAAAGCATTGTGTTCATGTTTTTTAAGAAAAGGAATGTCTTTCAGCTCTAAAATATAAATCTGAAAATTTAACATGCCTACATTCTGTATAATGGAGCTGTCACACCACCTACAATTGTTCATTCATGCCATGAGAATACAGACCTAGTTTGCATACTACTTAGCAAAAACATTCATAATAAGAGTCTCTAGAGAGAGCATTATTACAGATTATAGACTAATTTGGCCAAAGATATCTCTTGAGAGATTCACTGATTAATACTAGTGATTGTAAATGAAAGTCTAAAAGAAACATAAAAGCTCATTGAAAAACATGAAACCACTAATCTTTACTGACATATTTAACTCATATTACATATTAATGATTTTTAATTTATTATGAGAAAAAATCTCAGTATTTTCTTTTGTTACATCTAGGCTGCATATCTAGACCTCAAATTAGCATTTTAGCAAACTTACTTAGAAATGGAAGAGAAAGCGGCAGTTAACAAATTACACAAAGGAGAAACTATAAGAGACATTAAAAGGATTAAACATTGAAAACGGCCAGTTTTAAAACTTCAATTGATTGGTAATATTTATATTAAGGTCATTTTTATAAATATGGCAATAGCTAACATAAATTATTTCTGAATTTCAATGAATTCAGAATTCATCCTTTTTTTTTTTTGCTGGTTCATACTGATTGTCCACTCATAAGTAGTGTTCTATTTAATTAAACTGACTTATTCTCAGTTATGCCTGACTATATATGAGGGCGGGACCTTCAACTACTTTTTTTTAACTCCTGACAACTGCCTAGACTAGCCCTGCATTTTTCTTGACAATGATTCAGAAGTGGTTTGCCATGGCCTGCTTCCTGGGGTTGAGATAAAGTGACTGACCCAAGGTCACCCAGGTGGGTTTATGTACAAGGTGGGATTAGAACTCATGGACTCCCAGTTTCTTGCCTGATGCCTTAACCACTATACCAAATTGGCTTTTGAAAAAATAATGCCCTGAAAATATTGACAAGATTCACAGCAGTTTGAGTTCATGAAAAAATTGGTGAATTTAGAAAATCTGTTTAATGTTGGTACCCCAGATGTACACTGAAGTACAATTTTTGTACCCAGGTGTTTGGTGACTGGCTCAGAATTATGTTATTGCAGCATCCCTTGGTCATGTGATTGCCAATTGTGACTTTCACTGTGAGCTTCCAGAAAGCAAAATTTAACTCCCAGATCAGCTTCATACTTATACCCTGTTTGGAAGAGCTTTAATTCTAATCCATATTAATGCCCTCTTCATAGCTGTTTTGTAAGGGAAATATAAGGAAATGTCTTCTGAAAAACAACATTGTGTGCCTGCAGTAAGGATGCAATAGAATCTGTTGCTCATGTTTTACTTTGTTGTCAGTTTTATAGGGATATTTATAATCAGCAGATTATCCCTCTTTTAACTAAATATCCATGGCTTTTTGATCATTTATATTATTGCTATCTGTTAGACGATCAACCACACTGATGGATCTGATCCATATGGAATTGAATGACATAGCTCTTGAAGAACCTTGGGCAGAAAGGTAAAGAAATTAAGTCCATAGTTTTTACACCAAATGTCCAGTTTGGGGCCATAATAAAAGAAGACAAAACAGGATCAAGGAAGTCAACAACTGTCTATCAAATAGTGTCACTTATAAAGGTTTAGATTCTGTGACAGTGACCTGTTCTACTTTCATGAAGGGCTCTTGGGATGATATAGGAAACATCTGCCAATAATTATGAAGAAAAGTGTCAAGAGTCGTGTCAGAGCACTAAACTAGAACAAAAGGGGGAATATGTCAAAGGCTCAGAAGTAAATAATGCAGTGAAAGACTGGGCTGAATAAAACAGAGGAAGAGTGTGGGAATAAACAATAAGAACTGGAGGTCTAATTCAGGAAGATTAATATGATGGGATAGACATCAATGAAACTTGGTGGGATGATACTCATGATTTGCAAACAACACTAAGACTACAAGTTGTTCAAAAGGAATAGACCCCATAGAAATGTATATGGAAATTCTCAATCATCTAGGTCATGGCTGTCCCAAAGGTGGTTTTCAAAATGCAACTGGACTTTCTTGGTTTTGTTTTCCTTGAAAATGTTTCACTTCCCATTCAAGAAGCTTCTTCAGTTCTAGCTGAATGGTGAAGAATAAAAGGATTTATATTCCTTATTAGTCATCTGGTCATTAGCATTCTGAAGGTGGGTCATTAGTTCTCAGAAAGTTGTTGAGGCCACTAGGGGATTTATCTGTACCCTCAGCTTCACCTAAATCACAGTGCAACTAGGTTGGGACTGCTGAAAGGACTGTGTTGTAGACAGGAGATAGGTGTTGTTGTACCCTTTCCCTTGTGCTGAGAGAGGGATTTTCAATTTTAATATAGATGACCTCTTTGACTCCTCTTTCAAACCATGCTCCTCTCTGTCCAGAATATGCACAGCATATACCACATTGCTTAGTTTGCATCTGGGTGTTTTTTCCTCAGGGTGGACAAGCTTCTCCCTTCATGTATTCTTGAGTTTAAAGTGTGCACATATGTTGTGCCTCCTGAGCTTTTCAGATATTCCTGCAATCTATGGAATAAGAACATTGCTTTATTTGTTATTCTCTTCTTTGAACACCTGCTGTATCTTTTCCTGGATGGAAAGACCCAGTTGGGATAGCCACAACTTCTGAGGTCTTCCTTTATATGTTTTTAGTTCTTTTTCTTTTCCTTCTTTGCTGGTAAGTAAACTTTCAGCCTAGTGTAGGGTTCTGATTACTACCATTTTGTGCTCTAGTGGGACTTGGACTAGACAACCTCTAAGATTCTTTGGAAATCTACAATTCTCTGTTTTCTCTGCTCATCAAAGTCAAACCTAAGAGGTGGAATATAAGTATTTTCTAACTCCTAATAAAAAAAAATCTATGTTTTATTCAAAATTCTCAACCAAAGGATTGAACATTAGTTACTTGTCAACTGTTCATAGCCCCAAATATTGGATAGTAAAATAATTAAATTCCAGTTCTCTAATCTTGTATAACAGTGATTAGAAATTTAGCACTGTCAACACTCCAGAAATACCTGCATAAATGTTTAACAATTGATTCTGAATCAATCTGCATGACCATACTTGTGGGATGTAAATACTGCTTACCCAGATAAATGCCAAAGAAACACAAGACTGATCATCTGAAATGCCTGCTACATTCAGAGTGAAATTCATCTTGAAGGAAAGTTATATTATTCTGTATGATTTGAGCCTGTGTTAAACGTAGAAAATATTGGGAAGAAAGAAGGTTTTCAACTGAATTATCAATTTTGGGGACAGCTGTGTCCATGAAATCTTGCTGTGTTCTTTGTAAAAAGTGTGTTTTATTTATTTTTTCACCTTCCTGTTGTTTGATGCAGATGTTTCTATGTATTGGATATATTGGACTGGTGGGGCTATTTGCTAGAACTCTAAATATATTTTCCATTTTAAATTAACTTTAATTGTAATACCTACATGAATGCTGAAATAAATGTAATTTTCTTCTAATTCTCTGATGATAAACAATGTTATTGTGAATAATTAAATCATGTTTTTGTTTGAATGAATACACTGTTAGATAGGCATTTAAAGTTCTTAATAATAAGAAATTAATAATGTTGCATCCTATATTCTAAATATTCACACAGTTTTCAGGGAAACTCTGTGCAACTATAAGCTTATATAAACATGGGAAGGTTACATTATCTACTTTGTCGTAACAATATGCATTATCCTCTATTTTCAAGGATCCTTTTTTTTTTTCTAAATGCAATTACAGACCTGGGGTTTATCCATGTCATACAATGTCACAACAATGCAGTTGGGACTTTTGAGGCAATGGCAATAAAGCCCAGCAATTATCTGGAATATCAAAGCAATTTTTGCATTATTCATAATCAGATGGGAATTGACATGCACACTGATTAGAACTAGTTGCATTTAATTATGTATTTCCCTTTCACAATAAAGAGGAACATTTTAAAAAAATCTGACTAATGATATACAGCTAAGAGGACAAATTGTAAAACCATATCCATATTTTCAAATTTATAATGGTCTTCAAGAAAGAAAATGATGTCATTCATTGCCAAGTAACACAATAGAAGTACAGTGTTGTATCTGGAAGACCCATTAAATGTGACTGGGGATAAAACGACTGTATATTAAAATGGTAATTCAAAGAAGCGGATTATTACTTTCTTAGACAGGATGTGTGACTGCCTTTTGAGAATGCCAGACAAATGGCATTCTCAAAGGCAACAATCATCAGTTTACAAAGACCCCTTACAATAGTGTTAGAGACATATATCTAAAGGAGATCAGAGGTCATCGAGAATCTCTACCGATTAAAACTGAAATTAGAAATTAAAATAAATCTTAAAATAAAGATCTTAAGGTTAATACTGTGTTTCAACATAAATAGAGTATGGCATGCTGTTGCTATTTCTTTAGATAAAATTTCTTAAAACCATTTTCTACCTCGATTGGATTGGTTTGTTAGATTCAAATTCTGCTTTTTGCTTAGGAGCAGAGCCAGTGCATCTAGTTCTTCTTCCTATTTTTCCCCCCACAACAACAAATCTATGTCAATTAAAAGCTGAGACAGAGAAATTGGCCCAAGATCACTTCATGAACTTCCATGACTGAGCTTGACCTGAATTGGGTCTTCCTATGCCAGGTCAATACTTTCATCATTGTACTTTTCCAGCTATTACCTTGAGATGCTAATTATTGGTGTGCTTACACATCTTCAAAATCTGATCCAACAATAATGATTGTATATTTTATTTGACAACTGACTCAACTATAGTTATTATATAAACTAGGACTGTGCAACAAGTTGGATGGGCCTTCATAACTCCCCTTCTCCTTTTCTCCCTCCCTCCCTCCTTCTTTATCAGAGCTTCTTCCAATACATAGATGAAAATTGCTTTCTTTATTTCCTCTTGTTCTGAGGTGGAAACACACATGCAAACCTGAAGAATAAGCAATAAAATAAGTTTTACCTAGTTGAAAAAAAGAAAGAAATCTTCGACCATTGCTTTAATCACTAGGATCCTACCTTAATTCAAGAATGTTTAGTGCATCTCTTGTTCTCTATATACACCATAAACATATATACATCAACACTGCTTTAACTTCTGAAGGTACTATATCTTCATAGTTGGAAACAATTATGGTATCACTTTCTCCCTGCATATTCGTGCTACTTTCTTTTTCTTAGTATAGATATAAGTAAAAACTTGTTAAAAACAAATTTACTCAGGGCTGTTTGAATTACACCTCTTTATGTGTGGTTTCTGTTGTATCTCAGAATGCTTTGATTCCATAGTCTGATTTACCATTGATTCAGTTAATAGTAGGATTTTGTAGCCAGAGCAGATGGTGAAAATCAAAAGAAATGGCAACTATGACCAAGCTATTCATAACAGCAACAGCCCTTTAATACCTAATCAAATTTATCTCATGAGATGATAGCTTTTTTTGCTTTGCCTTTTATGTTTCTGCTAGCTAATAAAAGAGAAGGAAGAAGGGAGTGAGCTAAATATAGAGTTGTTTTCCCATATTTTGTACTGCATTCAACAATTACTGTGAAACAGAACTGATAGGTTTTCCTTTCATCCTTGACTTTTATGAGTAGAAAATGAAATTATTATGAAACATGAAAACATACTGACAGCTGACTAGCAATATAAACACATAGAAAAAGGAGCAAAGTTGAAATTTCCTTTATGTCTTGTATAGACATCCAGTTGGTCATTGCAGAATAAAAATACTGAACAGGAATTACGCTTACTAAAGCATCATGACCTCTCCTCTCCTTTTCCCTTCCATATGTGTGTATGAGAGATAGCCATTAAGAATCAATGAACACAAACGCACATACACAAATCACCAAGCATTAATTTGCTCAGGCTATAAAGGAAGTTTCTCTGATGCATATTTATAGACACAAGATTTTTTTTTATGGGAGGGAGATATAATTCCATACTGGGAAATGGAAGACTAAATATATTGAAGCAAAGAGCAAGTTTCTGGACAGTCAGCAAAATGCACAATTGCTCTTAAGTTATTTCAAATAAAATATTGTTCAAAGTTTATACCAACAAAGCAATAAATTCAAACATTTCAATTATTATTATAGTAAGAAATAAAGAGATATTTTCTTCTCTATAACTATTTCTGTAACTAAATTTACTTTTTTAAATATACATATTAACCAGCATGTTTAGCTAGGAGAACAACTGAAAAACATTTCTATTCTATTAATGAATAGAAATGCTATCTTTCTACAAGTAGAGTGAGAATCAGTTTGGTGCAGTGGTTAAGTTATCAGGCTGTAAACTGGGAGATTGTGAGTTCTAGACCTGCCTTAGGCATGTAGCCAATTGGGTGATGTTAAGCCAGATATTTTCTCTTAGCCCTAGGAAGGAGGAAGTTGCAAATTACGTCTGAAAATTTTTGCCAAGAAAACTGCAGGGACTCGTCCAAGTAGTCTCTGAGAATCAAACATGGTTGAATGAAAGAAAAACAAGTGGAATGGCATATGTATTGATACAAGAGATAAACGCTATTGCCACTGGAATCAATTGATGGATTGCCCTATTGAGTTGACCCTAAACAGGAAGGAAAGTTTATCAGGCCTTGAGAACATCAAGGAAAAAACAGTTAATGGCTCATAAGTTGGTGCCCCCATGCTTGATTCTAAATAGCTAAATATTTTTATAACTTTACTATGAACCAAAATCATAGCTGAGATTTTAATGGATATTATTTTTGGATAATCTCATCCTATTATCAACAAAGAAAAGTGTGCTTTAGTGAAAGGTTTCATTAAAAGGTTTATTTATTTATTTACTTTCTTATTTACATATTTATTTTATCAAATTTATATAGCCACACATCTCACAAAAAGTGGCTTTGGACAGTGTACAACAAATACTTTAAAATTAGTGCCAGTGCTCTGATGTTGCCTAGTTGGATAGTGAAACAAACAAACAAGCAAACAACCAAGCTCACAAAATACCAAAATACCAAGGACTCCACAAAACATGTAAAAATTGGAATTGGGGATTTATTTCTAGAAAGTGACAATCGTATAGAAAATTAAACAGAAAATTTGTAATATTCTAATACTGACTTCTTGTATTTTCATCTCTTTTACAAAACAGCTAACCATGTTTCAAACTTTCATCAAATAAATGTTTACGCAACCATCTTATTTACCATTCTAAAGACTAATACTAGATAAAATCTTGCTGCTGCTTTTCATATCAATGGTAAAATTTCTATGGCTCTATTATTTTTTTTAAACGGATTATCTATTGTGCGGTTTATACTCTATCTGTTCCTTTGTAGTTGATATTTCTTGCTATTTAAAGCTTATCTATTCCTTTATAGCTTATGTGTTGTACTTTCTATTGTATTTTGGGTTTATCACTCTGAGATCTTACAACTGCCAGAAGGATTTCTAAAACAACTGATTAACTTCATGAACTAAAATGGCTTTTATCAGAGCAGCACAGCTCCCCTATAGCAAAAATTATTAGCAATGGGAATCCAATTATTGTTCTATTACAGAATCCTGGCACATGGCCAAAATCTGATTTTCCACATTTTAGGGATATTTTTTCAGCTGCATTCAGAGTCTGTAGAAGACATTGCCAGATATCTTGCTAATAGACATCACTGAATACATTTGCCAAAAAGGTATCGAATAACCTGCCCCTGGAATTACTTTTAGAAAACAGTTTGGCAGCAGAAGGCCCTTCTCAAAAATATCTATCTTCATTTATTAATGAAAAAATAACCATTTCAACATTTCTAATTATTCATTAAAGCTTTAGAAGCTGTATGAACAAACTATGGAAAATCTTCACTGGACCTGAGAAACAATTGTAGCTTAGAGTTTCATTTCCTGATAGCTCCAACCAGCCCTGAAAAAGCTTCCTATCTAATACCCTGGAGCTACTGTTTTCTCTGCAGATAATTTAAAGAAAGATAGACCAATGGCCTAACTCCAGCTGTCTTGTTTACTTATTTCTTATGTAGCTATTAGCAGTTTACTAAATAATGGCCCATTATAACATCACAGGTAACCAATCTTTCTAACCACCATGTCACATTACCTTTCCAAGCAATTGACAGATGGAAAACAAACACAGGTAGCAATGCTAAAGGATTTGAATATATTATACTTAATGCTTATATATTCCTCTTACAAGAGCCAAAAAAGGGAGGGCAGAGTGAGAAAAATGACAGTTAGAATTGTTAGAAATGTTGCAGCCTCATTTTAAAGAATTGTATGTTCCTAAGGAACAGAAATCGTACTACTGGATGATAGAAATAATCATTCACATTAAGCATGCTGGAAATCATACCTAATCTGACATGTTCAGTGTAATATCTTAATGGCATAGGAGTGGGTTATTTGAGGGACTGACTCTTCCTGATTTCATCTGCCCATTCAATCAGGTCCAAGCAAAACTGGCATGTTACAGGTTCCATTGCCAAGGGAGTTAAATTTGGTGGGTCCTAGAAAGGTGGACCTTTTCATTTGTGGTGCCCACACTGTGGAATATTCTGCCCATTAAAATGAGGTTTGCCTCATCACTGTTGAGCTTCAAGAGGTCCCTTAAGACCTGAATAAGTCAGCAGGCCTGGAGGCTCAAGGGCAGCGGTCTCCAAACTTGGCAACTTTAAGACTTGTGGACTTCAACTTCCAGAATTCCACAGACAGCATGGCTGCC
>JANHJO010009456.1:247176-259911 GCA_032468235.1 Pseudoxyrhopus heterurus
CTCCTGACTCTAATTGTTTCACATCCTGACATCCTGATCTCCTGACCTATGTAATTACACCTCCTGTTCCTGTCTTCTGACTGCCCACACTATTATTACCTATAAAAGACTGATTGTATTCCATTCTGTTGTGTTGTGTTGTATTTGCTTATAGAGAGATAATGTTATTATGTGCTTTTCTGATGAATAAAAGAAGAACTGAGTGACATCATTGGTGTGCTGCTTCTTATGTGGGCACAATGCCATCCCATTTAATCTGACAGTGTTTCTATATGAAAATCATCCTATGAAACTTGCCATTAATCTCACTATCTGAAGCACAGTAGAGGTAGCAAAGTATTTTTGCTACTGATCCCTCCGGAAACAATCCAGGCATTTTATTTTTTTAAGGAATCTATGATAGAACACACACTGTAAACAAAGTTAGCATTTGTCCTTCTCTTCAAAAATGAAAGGTGCATAATGATCAATAGCTTTCATTAGCCTTCAAGAAGCTCAACATGTGTCCTTTGCAGTGAGTTTTCTTCTCCAGAATTTATAACAAAATGGAAATAGAAAAAAAACTGGCAAAGAATTTTTCAGTGAGCTCAGAGCTTCTAGATAATAATTAGGCTGCTCACAGTTCATTCAGCAACTTTCTAGATCGTTTGAAAAGTGCAATTTTGAAAAATGCAAAGGTGCAATCCCCATCTGCCTCTGTCCAGTGTGATTTTTTTTACTAACAATATTATATATACTTGCCTTCAAAACACCCATATCAATATTCAGTTACTTTCCATCTTGGATATTCCACATTGAATATTGTACCTCTGCATTTTTCGAAATCGCACTTTTCAAACAATCTAGAAAGTTGCGGAATGAACTGTGAGCAGCCTAATTAATATCTAGAAGCTCTGAGCTCACTGAAAAATTATCCTATGTGTGCTATTTAATCCCTGGGTTCCAAGCTTACCCTGTGCGAAATATTTGGGAGGACAGTTCTTTAGGCAAGGGGGATGGGAGCCTGCCAGATTTCAAGAGGAAGAGTATCCAGAAGGCAGATTCGTTATGGAGAAATCACACTTCCTATTTTCTACTAGATAGCAACATTTGTGACAAGGGACTTGAAATGTGTCTACCCTTGAAGTGTGGTCTTGTAGAAATCCTTAGGGAGAGGCAATCTGGCCTTGTGTTATGTAGGACTTTAAAGGTGATAGTCACGATCTTAAGTTGCACCCACAAAAAGTCTGGGAGCAAGTGCAGCTCACACAATACTGGTGCGTAATAGGCAAATGGGGAGGTGTGCAACAATCCATGTTCTACCACATTCCTGTAAATGATTACTGTCTCCTCAGGTGGCCATTTTGGTGACAGGTTCACCAGTTATCTTGATGTGGGTGGGGCCACCCAGCACTGGGTGAGAGCAGGTGATGGGGTAGAAAAAGTGGAAGAGAAAATTACAGCAACAGTGTGGTCTCTGGCCCTTATGCATTTGTTGATCCCTAGCTTAGAGCATAATACATCAACATTTTAAAGGTCAGTTTAAAGTTATTAATCCAGATTTCTACATTAGAATAGATTACTTTATTGTCATTGCACCTTGTACAACAACATTAAATGCCATCTTCAGTGTATATTATACATAAAAAAATAAAACAAAAACACACCTGCGTCACTTTCATGAATTATACCTTAGTCATATTTCCTCTCAGAAAGACTTGGCACACTTTATCTTATTAACATGTTTTTCTTCTTTCAAATAATAATTTCTGGGGATTTTTTTTTAAATCAGTTTTTCTAACAATTAGTTAAAAGAGCTAAATTAGCAGTGCAGGCTGTTTTGCTTATGATATCTATGATTAATAAAGTACTTTTCACATATTGTATACATTAACTTGATCTGGGTTATTAATAGTTGGAGTCGTACCATTGAGCCTGTCTTAGATGGCATGCAACATTTTTAAAAGAATGATTTTTCCTCACTCATCAATCAAGTAACCCTTTTCAAGGCATAATGGAAGTCTGGTTTACAGTATGAATGACATAATATAAAAGGAAATAAAGATTAAAAGATTATAGGGAGGGGAAAGAGTTCAGAAATTGAGTACAAGTTCTGAAAACTTTTCTTTATGGCAGATTAAAAGGTGACTCATACTTTTTATAGCTGTTCCAAGTGACCAATGGCTTTTCCTTGATATAATGTTCTAAGTTGGAAATAAAGAGTGCAATTTTCAGCCATTGAGTGTCAATGGAGTCAAACCTTTCAGCAATACAACTGTTTAACACTTCCCATTTGTAGAGTTCCAATAAACACAGTGCCCTGGAGCTCATCCTGGTTGGGGTACAATCTTACTGACATTTTAATTAGCAGGTTCCATTCATGACCACAATATGTGAAGGAGGTCAAGTAAAGACATATTGACTGATGTACCTACATATGTTAAATCAGTTGTCAGAATATTGAACCTACTTTGATGTCAGAATTCCTGCTTATATGTCCATCATGTCTGCTATATCATGGTTTAACAAGCAAACGTTTATGGTTCAGGGACTATGATATATAAAAGGAAGACCTCAATCTTCAATTTTTCAACAACAACAACAACAAAAGAATTTCATTGCAGAATAAATTCTTAACTATCACACAATTCATTGTGTGCTATCTTCCCCCTGATATGCATGTCTGTGACAATTAGTTTTGAAGTTCTGCAATTCCTGAAGGCTTGCTTGTGTCATGTTTTATATATATAATGCACTGTATTTATTTCCATCCCATCTTTATTATTATTTTTAAATAAATCAAGGTGGCAAGCACACCTAATACTCCTTCCTTTTTCTATTTTCTCCATAACAACAACTCAGTGAGGTGGGCTGGACTGGACTGAGAATGATTCCCCCAAAATCATCCAGCCAGTTTTCATGCCTAAGAACTCATGGTGTCCTGGCCTTTACCACTAGACCAAACTGGCTCTATTATTATTAATACCCAGTGATGTGTGTGTGTGTGTGTGTGTGTGTGTGTGTATCAGAAGTCATTAATGAAAACTTTTAACAGCAACTGATAAACCAATTGATTCACATTCCTTTATGCCATAACCATCCTTTCCAGTTCAGTCTTTAATATGCTTAAGTATCCTAAGTTAACAGGAGAAAATAACAATTATTTACCACTAATGTTTTGTATTATTCTTGAATCAGCAAGGAAAGATGATAGTGAATATCTTTTAGTCATTACATAGCAATAAATGTTCTTAAATACTAGGATGCATATAGCTGCATATGCTAATTGAGACCTGGCTTTGCAATGAAAATACATAAATAATGAAAGCTGTGCATTCTTTGTTTACATTTACTGTGACCAATATGTGAGAATGATTGTTATAATAGTCCTATATTGGTGATAAACTCAGTAGCTGTAGAGCATTTAGTAGCAATTCTAAAGGACATCAGACCTTTCCATTCTTTTTTTTTCTAGAGAAAAAGATCAGTGGTATATTAACATTACAACAAAGTTTGATTTTCAGTCTTGAAATAGAAAAATGCTTTTTGCTGAAATTAGGTACTGTGTCTCCCAGCTATCAGAACTGACTGGCTATCAAACACAAAAGATCGACTGATTGCACTTAATATGGAAATATTAGTCCATGGCAGTATAAAAACTACGTACTTGCTAAAGTCAAGGGCACTCACTAATTATTTCACAAACGGAAAACAGATGATGCAGAAAGATTCCTTATGATGCATTAGCATTATTCTGACATGGTAGGGAAAGAAAAGGGCTTTTTGGTGATTGCTGTGGGACTCTATTGTCTTGAAAAATATACATATGGAGAATGCTAGGCTGAAGTGTTTTAGCAATGGAAGCAATTCCATTCCCACACCTCAGAGTTACATTTATCAATTTTCAATAAAAACAATAACAGTTCCTTCACGCTTTTCTAAAACTAAGATGAAACCTCCTGCTATCTGGAAAAAAAAGCCTTATATTTTTGTTTTCATCTCTTGGTTAAAATATACCACTTCCATATGATAGAAAATCTGCAGTGATTGACAAAGGTTACACACAAATCTGAATGTGTTGTGCTGTCAAGTCATTGTGCTATGCTGTTAAATGGAGATTTGCTGTTTCTTCTTTAGTTCCATGTTTTGCATTCAAACTTGTTTTTATTAGAACCACTTCACTGCACCTTCAATTTTCTAAAGGGTCAAAGGGTTAAATCAGTCAGCAGATGAGGTTAAGACAATCTTATTAATTTTGATGTACTCACTGAGGTGGAGTCTATGTTTCATCATTACAAAGCTGATGTAGAGAGTTGGATGCTAGCAAAGGAATCATGGAAAAGCAAATATCATGCAGGAGATGAATGCAAAAGCATCAAGGTTGTACTTAGTAAAATTAAGAAGGCTTGAATGCATACATACATTTGATTAAGCACAACAGTTCAAAGAATGCAAGCACATACAGTTAAAAAAAATCTGGGATGCAAAACAGTATCTTGGGAGGCCCAAAAATATTTGGGCCTCCCAAAATACTGTTTTGCATCCCAGATTTGGGCCTTATGAAAATGGGAAGAGAGTTAATCCCCAACTCAGCAGTTTATGACTGCTATGCCATTAGTGCAAAACCAAAAATGACTGTCTTATTATAAAGTAAAATTGATATAAGAATGATTCACACCACATGTCATTTTCAGTCTAAAGCATCCATCCTTCAGCCTGATATTACACAGTCCAGATAATCATTCCTCCTCAAAGAAAGGATACTTACAATAGCACTTTTTTCCCATTAGGAGTCTGCTTAAGTTGGTCAAATGCATGAGTTTATATGCTGTATGAAACTACTGATTATTGCAATAGCAATAGTACTTAGACTTACATACCGCGTCATAGTGCTCTCTAAGTCAGGCCTGTCAAACTGGCGGTCCATGGGCGGGATGTGTTATGTGCTCTAAGTGGTTTACAGAGTCAACATATTCTCCCCAATAACCTGGGTGCTCATTTTACTGACCTCAGAAGGATGGAAGACTGAATCAACCTTGAGCCCGTCAGGATCAAACTGCAATACTGCATCTTAACCATTGCACTATCGCAGATAGCTTATCCATCATGACTTTAGTTTATTTGGGGAATAAAAATCTAGTTACAATTAAATAAAGACAGTCTATCAAATGTCCAATGAAAGATAGATAGGACACACCATTGTATTTTTAGAAAGTTACTTCTAGAAAAACGCAAACAAACAAGCAGTCAAATCAGATGATTTGAATGAAACAGGCAACGGTGCTTTCGCAGTTTCCAATTAAAGCATGATTTTGTACATAGAAATTTAAAAGCCTATATTGATAAATGCTATTTTTGGGAAGAGAAAACTAAGAGAAAGTTAAGACTTGCTAGGATTAAGCAATAATGGGACAGCTTTTATTTTTTTTATTTTTTTAAAGCTGAAGGTTCGCAAAATAGGATTATTTCAATAATCATTATTAATGCCATGGTTATTATCCTATCCAGAGCATATTCTATCTAAAAGGCAGCACACCAGACTTGTATAAACAACAAAATGAGAGAATGCATCTCTAAAGAGAAAAGAACAAAAGACGAACAAGGTCAACTTCAGAAACTGGTATCATCCAACATTTGCATTATGAATGCAATCTATAATTATACAGTTCCCACTTTGCTGATGAGATTTCCATATTTTTAAAGTATTATGGTGATTCAGGAATTAATAAACTGCTAGAGAGCTCCATAGTGGGAAAAAATAGAAATGAACTTATAATTTTACATATACTTAAGAAAAATCACAGTGTATTATGTATCCAAAATCATTTGAAAAATAAGGCTTTGGTTTCCTGGGTCCTTGATAGATGGTATTGTTTAATTGGGGGGCTGGAGTGCATTCACTTTTGTCAGCTCTTCCCAACCAGGTAGAAATCATGGGAGTTAGGCAGTCCGTCATATAATCAGCCCCTATGTCATGTAGGATTTGTAGGTTACAGCCAGCACCTTGAATCACACCCAGAAGCATAATAGCAATAGCATGTAGACTTATATACCGCTTTACAGTGCTTTATACAGGGGTGGGTTTCAGCTGGTTTGGGCTGGTTTGGGCGAACCGGGTGTTAACTTGACATCTGGTTCACTGAACTGGTTGTTAGAATGACTGGATGGCCCTGCTCACCTCACCCCGTCCCTCCCAGGAGTCTCCACACGGCCCATTTTTGGATGCCAGGTAAGTTTGGCCGTGCATGGAGGCTCTGGGAGGGTCATTTTTGCTCTCCCCAGGC
The DNA here is from genome assembly GCA_032468235.1 of Pseudoxyrhopus heterurus. Classification (NCBI taxonomy): domain Eukaryota; kingdom Metazoa; phylum Chordata; class Lepidosauria; order Squamata; genus Pseudoxyrhopus; species Pseudoxyrhopus heterurus. Next base: position 253,440 of record JANHJO010009456.1, read on the forward strand.
TCCAGGGAAACCCACTGGAGCCTGGGCAGAGCAAAAATTGGGCCTCCCAGAAGTTGTGGAAGGCCTGAAACAGACCTATTTTCAGCCTCCGGCAGTTTTTGCTATCCCCAGGCCCCAGGGAAGCTCCTAGGGCCTGGGGAGAGCAAAAACCGGGCCTCCCGGAAGTCCTCCCCAGGCTGGGAAAGACAAAAATGACCCCCTGCACCATGGTGCACAAGGCCGGCTAGGCCATGCCCACCATAGCCATGCCCACTCAGCAACCGGCCAAACAACCAGTTGCTGGAATATTTGAAACCTACCCCTGGCTTTATAGCCCTCTCTAAGTAATTTACAGAGTCAGCATATTGCCCCCAACAATTTGGGTCCTCATTTTACCCACCTGGGAAGGATGAAGGCTGAGTCAACCTTGAGCCTGGTGAGATTTGAAGTGCCAAATTGCAGGCAGCCGGCAGTCAGCAGAACTAGCCTGCAGTACTGCACTCTAACCACTGTGCCACCTTGGCTCAAGAATATAGTGGAAATCAGTGCAACTTGTGAAGCAAGGATATTACTTGAGCATCCTGAGACATGCTCACTATTGCCTAATCTGCCACATCTTAGAACAATCAAAGTTCCCAATGAGCTGAATTCTAGAATAAAACCATAAACAAGGATATCAAAAATTGCCAAGAGTTCAACTTGCTTCAGGTTCAATTTCACCCTTTTAATCTTGTCCAGACAGCCAAAGCCTCAAGATAACAAGATAAGACTTCTATAGCATTATCAGCAGGACCAAGGATAGTGATGCACAACTGAGAACCATCGACTGGGTATTGTGATACTACACTTACACCAACCGATGATCTATCATGGTAGCTTCATATAAACATAAAGGTACAGGAGAAAAGGGTGCAAACTCTGCAGCATCTCAAAACTGATAAGACATCGGGCCAGCATCTCCTGCTCCAAATGGAACTATCCACTCTTTGCATTATCACATTTATCAAGTTTGGCTAAGGGAAAAGAAGGGATGGTCATGAACTACGTTATTTCCCTCATTTTCAAATCTCCAAGTTATGTATTAGGATTTCTTAAAGTAGAAATTCTTTTTCTATATATCAGCATGAAAAGCTACTATAGCATGCAATTTTATTAATAATATGACATTAAATGATTTCATGTAAAAAGTGCAAAATAACATTTTCAATTTAATGTATCTGCATCTCCATTTTTTTTTCATTTTAGAAGTAACTGCTATCATTTAACATTCAACTCTAAATTTCTCAAGTTGCAAGTTCACTGATCCACTCCAATATCAAATATTGTAAGTCAGCAAGCAGAAAAGTATATTTAGTTTGGTAAAAAATAATGTAATAAAATGTATATTGCAGAGAAAAACAGCAACAATAGTAAAAAGCTGGGAGACTAAACTCTACAAAGGACGGCTGGAGGAAATTAGCACGTTTAGCCTAAAGAAGAGAAGGTTCAAGGAGACATGATAACAGTTTAAAATATATGTAAGAATGTCACCAAGAAGAGGTATATATCCATTTTCTAGAGCACCTAACAATAAGATAAAAACTAATCATAAGAGGTTTACAGAGAAAGATCCAAACATGAAATTAGGAAGATTTTTTTATATATATAGTAAGAGCTATTATGCAAGGGAATATCCTACCCTGAAGTCATGGGTGCTCATCACCAGAGGTTTTCAAGAAAAGATTGGGCACCCATCTGAGATAGACTAAGAAGTGTTTCCCTGGGCAGAGGGTTGGGCTAGATTCTATTGTACTGTCCAACCCTATGATTCCATGATATTAGGCAAAGCTGCTTACTAAACATTGGCTGAAATGTGCGAGATTTATACAAGTGTCAGCATTATTTTCAAAAGCAAGAACAACAAATAAGATGGCTTACAATGGGCAGAAATGGAAACAAAGAGAGATGAGTTGAATGAAACACTTGCCACAACACAAATAACTTTTCAAAAGTGGCATTCATTTTAAACTCATTTCTTGAAATAAACCAAGGGCATTCATCATAAGTTGTCAATGAAGTATCTCTACCACTTTCTTGGAAAATAAATTTCTCTACCAGTATATAATCTATTTGGATATATTTTGCTAGTATCTTAGAGTGAGGAAACCTGGCTCCCTCAAGGCAATTAGAGATCCTCTGATATCAGGAACATGTAAATAAGATTTTCTTGAGGGGGTCCTGGAAAGAAAACAATCACATACAGTACTTTAGCCCAGATTTCTGAAAGGAATGTGGGGAATATACTGTAATTTTCTATGTATGCTATGGTATTGCTGAGAGAGTAGGAAGTAGAGTTTTAGATGCTCTGTTCTCAAACCAAAACACTGTTTGCACTTCGGTCCACATATGGCACAAAAATTTATAGTTTTCTTCCTGATATGGACTTAACCAGAGTTTTCTGGATAGCAGTGATGAGAATGAGAAGAGAATAAGAGCAAACAGAAGCTGAGGACATTGGCAGCAAGTCATTGGGAAGATTTGGGCAGGCAAGCAAGCCAGTAAAATATCCTATGTTGGATCATCATCAATTATAGCAGTAGCTGAGGAAAGAGAGGAGAATAAGATAAATGGGTCACTGTGATATGCTGTGCTCGAAGATTCTAAGTAAGAGAGGAATAGGTTGATGGCATCAACTTACATTATTTATCCTGTAAAGTCACTCAGATTTTGTTTTGGTCAAATATTGTCTGAATAACCCAAAATATTCTGTTTTCCATAACTGGGATTTGATTTTTGTGTGGGGTTCAAAACAAAACAAAAATATTCATGTCATGCATACCCACTTTTTGTTTCCAAATTTTCAGCTATGGAGATAGTTATGTGAATTATTTTACATGTTTTTTGGTTGCAAATCTACTTGTTGTGGTGGATCCTGGGAATCTCTAGTTTACCCAACATACAGTATACAACAGTATGGACTACCATATGTGGGCAACGCCTATACTTGATTTTTATACTTAAGGTTCACCCTTAGTCTATGTTATTTTTTTGAAAAATTGTAATATAGTGCCAACTCTCATATCTATTTTTTTTTGGGGGGGGAGGAGGGAATTATCTAGCCCAGAAGCTTCAGATTTAGGCAACTCCTATTAAATACTGTATTTTGTTAATTTATTTCCTCCAAGACCTTATGGTGACCCATCTAACATTCTATTTCCCTTACTTTTCCAATGAACTTTAGAGGTACACCTTAACTGGTCCAAAGTCACCTGGTAAGTTTCTTAGACTGAGGGTAGATCTGAACCTCCCTAATACAATACTTAGTGGAACTACTACATGACTAATACAGGTTTAAAGGTTTCCCCCTTACAGTTGTGACTGACTCAAGAGGGCAGTGCTCATCTCCAATTCTCAGCCAAGGGAGCCTGTGTTGTCTGAAAGATACTTCCATCATCATGTGGCCTGCATGAAAATATGGAATGCAGTAACCTTCCTGCCAAAGCAGTACCTATTTATCTACTCTCATTTCAATCCTTTCAAACTGATAGGTACACAGGACCTGGGTTGAGTACTGGGAGCAAACCTTATCATGTGGTGTTCGGGATTTGAACCCAGGTTGCTGGCTTTCCAGCTGACAAGCCCAGAATCTTAACCACTGAGCTATCCTGCCACCTATATAAGTTTTCTAAAACTGTGGCTTGCCTTCAGGTCCATGAACTAACAGATCTTTTCATTTTAATTTCAAAACTAAAATATGGCTCTATTTTACTGTAATGGTCCCAGGAAAGCAGAATGTGAATTTCTACTTCAAATGCTCCACAAGTGTACCAGCTTTGAATTTTTTATATACAGTATACTGTATATAAGGTGGAATGAAACAGAAGCTTCCCATCACTAAAAGTTTTCTAGAGGTTTCTAATTTAAATCAGATTTGAAATTTAAGTGGCTTGGAGTGCAAACTGAGTAGGTCACTTGCACAGTCTGCTTGTCAAATTAAGTCTGCTTAGGTTAGATTTTATCCAGATCTGCTTGTTTTTAAAAGTTTATTCCTGCAGGCAAAGCATAGGAGCCATCTACCTTAACTTAATTAACATGATAATGACATGGCCTAAATCACTTACATGCCTACTAGCAAAAATAAAATAAAGATGCAGTAACTTGTAATGGGTTTGTTAAAACATGCTTTTAGTCCACTACTTATTTATGGCAGTGGGACTTTGAAAACAAAAGAACATAACCACTAATTATATTGACACAAACCAGAAGGGTTACAACATATGGCTTTTGCTTTATTGCAAGCTGTAGTTTGTGGTACACCAATACTCAATCAGCACTTGTATAATGGGGAAAAATATTAATTCCATCCTGCTATCCATCTGAGAGTCTCATTGATGTCAATGACCCTTAAAGTATAGGTTATGTTATAACGTTTTGCCCTTCTCTCCCCTGCTATTAAAAAACCCCTTTGGTTTTTAATAGCAGATAAGCATTCTTCTTCTATAACACTGTACAAATTTAGCAATTTTTCTTAAAATTCAGTTAATATACCATGACACTAGGATCGCATTCTTACCAGTCTTTGCCTATAAGAAGAACTGGCTAAAAAAAGCAACTTCTCTTATTAATTGGAACAAATTATAAGTTCTCGGTATGGCTAGTCCAGTGAAGAGAAGGACCAGGGGAGACATAATAGCTGTGTTCCAGTATTTGAGAGGCTGTCACAGAGAGGAAGGGGTCAAACTATTTTCCAAGACACCCAAAAGGACAGACGAGGAATGAAGGATGGAAGCTGATCAAGGAGAGATTCAATCTAGAAGTAATAAGAAATTTTCTGGCAGTGAGAACAATCAACCAATGCAACAACTTGGCTTCAGAAGTTGTGGGAGCTTCATCACTGGAATCTTTCAAGAAGAGACTGGGCTGACATTTGTCAGAAATGGTGTAGGCTCTCCTGCTTCGGTGGGCGGTTTGGAATAGATGACCTACAAGGTCCCTTCAACTCTGTAAATCTGTTAAATATGTATCCTAGCTAAACCTGGTAAATAATTGTGGCTCAAAGATACTACATTTCTTTGTATATATAAATCCTGTCATTGTCTGGAAGGCTAAAAAAGACTCTTGCCTGAGAGAAATCTTGGATAATGAAAGGTTTTTGATAATACCTTACTACAATGATCTCACTGAAATAAAGCATAGACGTAGAAGTACTGGCAGAGCCAGGGGGAGAGATGAAAAGAGGGATCAGCCTAGAATCTCTATGTAGCCACAAAGTCCAGCACTCTTTGACCTTATCTAACTCTAACCAAATGTTGGCCATTAGTTGAAAAGATTCCTATGCATAGGTTTTTAGCAATAAATCAGTTAAATTGAACCTTCGCAAGTGAACCTTTTTCGCCCGACATATTATTCTTAAGCCATATTCAGAATAGTTATGATGTAGCCTCATTCAAATGAATTAAAAAGTCAGTCATAACTCTCCAAGGTACTGAAAATTTCAGTAGAAGTAAAATGAATATGGAGGTAGACTTTCATATTTTCCTGGACTGACAGTCTTTTCTTTTCCTCCTTTTAAAACTTTTACATTGCCATTTGTTTGCTATTGTTTAGCAGTAATCTTCCAGTAATTATGACTTCTTTCTCATTTCTAGAACCGGGGTAGACACGCACTTGGTTACTAACCATGATAAATAAATACATAATATAATTAGCTTAACATTTATTCCATTTACTCACTGTTAGTAAGTACACATAAGAGTGTTTGTCCCAAAGTCAACAAATATCTTCCATGGCTAAATATAAATCTTAATCTGGACCTCCATGAAATTAGTCCAACACCTTAAATACTATAATGCACCATCCTGTCTACCTATTGCTTTTTCTTTTTTAATCCATTTAATTCAGTGTATGGAATAATTAAAAAAGGTATATTCTCAGAGGTTCAGCAATAATGCGGAATCAATGACAACCCAAGAGATATTATGCTGGAAGAAACTGAGATATGAATCAGGAAGTTTGGCACTAGAAGCCCCTGTCTGTTATTAAATGATTGGTTTCAAGCAAGATATTTTCTCTCAATTTAACTTGTCTTCTCTTTTGAAAATGGTACTATCAATACTAATTTATAGGCTTTCCTTGCATGATTGTTGTAAGGCAACACTTGCCCTTGCACCAAGTTTAGTACCGGTAGCATAGCAGCTGCTTTTTATACTGAAAGCATTAGATTTAATCCCATGGTTAGTATAACTCCAGCCTAAAATCAGTTGGTTAAATTTCACATATCATATGACTTAATTCTTGTGTCAATCCCTCAGGATAAAATGAATCAATGAAGTGACTTAGCAAAATATAGTTTACTATATTATAGCACTATCCACATCAACTTTATTATGAAAGCACTGTAATAATATTGGAAAAGATATTTGTTGCTGTCTATTTCCTTATTTTGTTGTTGTTAGTTGCGAAGTCGTGTCCGACCCATCGCGACTCCATGGACAATGTTCCTCCAGGCCTTCCT
>JANHJO010009456.1:281327-291607 GCA_032468235.1 Pseudoxyrhopus heterurus
CCCCTTATCTATCCCTTATCTATCCCGCCACCATTACCCCTGTAGTGTTTGGCAAGCGATGCGTGGCTTGACAGATAATAGCTTAGCTTTTAAGTTCTCATTGGCAAATGTTTTAGGCTGTCTATGTTTGAGGCTGGGAGTGGCAGTTTGCAAGAATACAGGCTTCAGGAATAAGAGTGATTGTGAAATCTGAGAACCAATAGTTGGGCAGGCAACTGCAAGTACATCAGCATAGCCTACCTATTTGGCCAGTGAGGCTTAGTGGCAGAAAAAACTCTGGCTGGTTGCTATGGGTTGGAGAATGATAGCTATTTAGGAAGTACTAATTGCTGCCAATGATTATATTAAAACTAACCAACATCTTTATTGAAAGTCATACAATTTATAGGAGGAAAAATTGTCACGTAAGCATGATTCCACTATAGATGTAGCAATAGCCATCAATAAACGAATTTAAAGTTAGATGGCTTTAAAAGAGGACTGGATAAATTTACAGAGGCTATTCATGAATACAGTTTATTATATTATCAAATGTTAAATGGCTCTTACTATCAATTATTGAGAATATGGACATAAGAGTATTTTTTCAACTCCATTTTGGTGGTGACTATTTGGCATTTAGTTGGCTGCTATGGTAACAAATGCAGACTAAACAGGCTGTTAAATTAATATGGGATGCCTACTTTTTTAAAGAAATAATTTTACATCATGTTTTTCTGTTCAAATAACCAGAAAAATGGCCAACAGCAATTTAAAACTAGATTTAAAATGTAAGGGTAAGAACAATACAATGAAAGCCAAGGCAAAATTAAAATCAATAATACAAGTAATGATTAAAAACTAGGTGGAGAGAGATGGATTTTTACTAATTTTCAAGTAGGGGCTAATCAGACTTTTTGGGAATTTGATAAGGCTATATAAGAGTAATCTGGAAAGGTAACCTGGCAATTAAGGAATCTTCAGATTAGATTCAGATTAACAGAGTTGCAAGGGACCTTGTAGGACATCTAGTCCAACCCAACTGAGCAGGAAACCCTACACCATTTCTGACAGATGGCAGTCCAGTCTCTTCTTGAAAGCCTCCAGTGATTTTCAGAAAAGGGCTCCCCTGTCAATGTCAGAAACTGGGTATGTTAGAGGTATGGTGGCTCAGTGGCTTAAAGATGTTGGTTTGCTGTCTTTGCTCTGGCAGTTCGAGTCCTAGCACTGCGTGGCAGGGTGAGCTCCTGTCACTTGACTCAGTTTCTGCTCACCTAGCAGTTTGAAAGCATGTGAGTAGATTAATAGGCACCACTTTGGTGTGAAACATAATGGTGTTTTGTATAGATGGTCGAACCCCTGCTGGTGCTGGACCTGCTTGGAAGTGATGGCCAACTGAGAGGCAACAATAGTGGTGAGAGAAGGCCCTGGATGATGCCACAGGGTGCTGCTCGTCTTTCTGGTGCAGAAAACTGGGGGAGGGTTTGGTCTGAGACACTTTCTCAGTTAATAGTTCTGCTGCAGACTTGGGTTTCTTTTATCTGATCATTGTCTTTGTAGTCACTCTTGCTTCTGTTTCTCAAGATCATTCCTTCTACTTATTGCAGAGTCATAGATGACGTATACTGCAACATAGGGCATGTCAAATTTTTCAACTTTCAATTTCCAAACATTAGGGGTGCTCAAAAGTTGTAACATGCCCTTGGGGATTGTAAAGATATTTGGGTTACTTTAATATAATGTAGAGGTGCTTGGTAAATAACTACATAAATATTACAACTTTTTTAACATTTGGTTTGTTTCATTCACAATTGCTAGTTTCTATGGCTCTCTTGCTTGAACATAGAACATCATGAATGTGGCAATACAACTTGAAGTCTACCTAGTAAATCTGACAGAAAAAGTGGCCGTGTGATGCTTGAAGGGTTACAAACAATATAGTCCTTACCATGTTTAGAATGATTTTGGGTGGGATTGAGAGATTTGTGAATGTAGAACAGGGGTGTCAAACTTGTGATGACACGTCATCACATGAGGTATCACAACTTTTTTCCCCTTTGCTAAACTGGGGGGTGGGTATGGCCAGCATGTGATGCATCCAGCCTGCGGGCCACGAGTTTGACACCCCTGATGTAGAACATGTTTCCAAAAGTGTTAATATCTTATATATTTCCACCTATAAAGGGCAAAACCCTTTTGACTAACATAGTTCCATGGACTGTTTACTTTAATTGAATAAACTGCAAGCATTTTCTTTTATTTGTCTTAAAGCTACACCCATTTAACAGAATTGCCTAAATGTTTTGGGAACTTTGCAGCATTTAAAAAAAAAAACTTTTATCAATTTCACTCCAAACTTTCCTTTTGCAGTCTTATTTCTACTCAGAAATAAGTAGAATTCTTTTCAATGATACTTCAGATGTGTGCAAAGGTATTTCCAGTATAAATATCTCATGTTCTTCTCTCACAATGCATAAATAATTTTTAAAGAATCCCATTACTGAAGAACTGTGAAGAACTATTATTTGCAACTGGAGGACTTTCAGTGGCAAATAATCCTTGCAGCTGAAGGTCCCATTGCATCTGTTCTTCACAAAGCATATAACTCATTGTTTGTTAGCCCAATTTTCACCTCTGAACTACACCTGTTGGTTGCTTGAAGCAATCAAATTGCACAGAATTTTCACAATCATTCCTTAATCGTTTAAAATATTTCTACGACTCATTTTTCCATTTTTAACATAAAGTGAATGATTGAAAATAAACTTATTTCATGATGTTACCAACCCTTTGTGTAATCTTGGCTTCTGAGTTATAAGGGATAAAGGCTATGTGGCATCTTGTAGTTTACTTCTTCTCTACTATTGACCTTGAGGTACAAATGTTTGGATAGCATTGATCTATTTAAGATCATACTGTGCCAATTTAAAAATGAAGGTCCTCCAGCTGCAAAGAGTAGACTTTTTAATCTTAAAATCAATGCCATAGAGAGACAAAAATGTTTATTTAAAACATTTAGCCCATCACCTTATACTAAAGAACTGCGTTAATTTCACATATAGTACAGTGTCATTATTTTACACTGTAGTTCCATTTCTAAATAAATCATATTGCAAAATTGTTTAAAAATCCCAAGAGTTTCTTTAAATTCCATCATTGTATCATATCATTACTGTTAAGCAATTTTACACTAATCCCAATCATTAGCACCTTCAGGGAAAGCAAGACAAAGGATGCCATTGATGAAATCAGCTTCAATCGTTGAGACGATCCAGTGGAGATTTCAACTCCTGTGAACTCAAGCTGTGCCAAGCTGCCTGTTATAATCTGGGCAATCATTGAATGGCATGCTCCATGCTATGTTTCATTTATTCATGATGTAACTCAACATGACTTAACAGGACCTCATACATAAAGGCAGCATGAACAAACCATTTCAAGCACTAAGTAGATGCATTCCCCCCATAGGGACCTATTTCTCCCACTATTATGTGTCTTTCTCTAGACAGCTGATACAAAAAGAACAAATATGAAACTATAACTTATGGAAAATTATTTAAAAAAATCTAATAAATCCAGAATGTTCTGGGTCTGAAATCAAAAGTCTTTAATCTTATGATGTATGGCACAGAAATATTTTTGGTAATATCATCCCACTGTTATTGTTATTATACTGGTGTCTTTTGTTCTGATAAAAAAGTATATTTTAATAAAACACACACACACACATATACACAAATCTTACTTGCTAGAGAAATAAAGAAAAGACAAAATTGCAGAATTAACCAGGTTGCTTAGCAACTAATAGTTCCAGTGTCACTCCTTGGTGATCAATTCAAGTCATACATCAAGGTCTAAAGCACCTTGTAGAAAAAGCCACATATATTTTTGTTACTTTGAAAATCTCAGTAACTTCATGTAATGCAGTAACATTAATCTACTATTCTTTAAAACAGTGCTAATAGGAAAAGCAACAGTTAATTGCACCAATGTACATATGTGATATAAACAAGAGCAATTAGTGGTACTTTGTTATAGTGTGTCCTGTCCCATGGAGGAGGGGGATGGCAGGGCAGAAGGATAGAAGAAAAAGAAGGAATTATTATGCAACTTATTCACAAGGTCTTTGGTTTTCCTTATAACTAGGTTTTGACTTCTCCCTGCCAGCCAATGGCAGCTGATTCATTCAATATTTCAATAGCAAACAAAATGGCTGCAATTCAAACTGCTAAATAAACATACAATGCTTGCAAATAATGTATTATTTATAGCATATTTATCTTGGGGACTTCTGGAATATACAGTTAGGCTTTCACGCTTTTACTAATTCAGTTTAATTATAAAAGTACACATTCTAAATGTCCATAATAATTGAATTCCTTTCAGCTTAATGCAAACTACTTAATCAGAAGATGCATTACATGTTTAATAACTCAATTTTATCTTTAACTGATTATGAGATATGCCCCTGATTATTTCTTGATGGTAATGAAATATAGCATAGACCAATATAGTCATTTATAATCAAACTTTAATATGGTAGAAAGTTTAGTCCTGATTTCTGTGCATTACCATTTTCATTAATGACATTGATAAAGAGACGGAAGTAACATTTATCTGATTTACAGATAACACAATATTAGGTGGGATATTAGTAGACAGAAATATTGAAAACAATGTTTTGAGATTAGAGAAAATGATCAAAGGTAACAGAAATAAATTATATTTATTTATTGTAAATAAATAAAAAATGAAATTTTAATAATTTAGGAAAAAATCAGATGCACCACCCTAGTGTCAGGAGGATTTGTGGCTTGCTTAATGAAACTTGTGAAAAAGATCTTGAATCTGAAACTTCTAGAATTGAGGGGGGAAACGCTGACTTTTGACACTCCAGTGGCCGAGTCTGTGGGAGGTAGTTATCCACACAATAAGTCAGCTTATTGTGGTGTATTCAGTTAATTCAGTCTTATGGATTTGTATTGCACATGACTATAGTCTATTAAAAATGTTGTGAGTAAAATGTGGCTGACCACTTCACAGACCAATGCTTTCGGCAAACATTGCCAGTGAGAATCCTGTGTGTAGCTTCTCACTGACTGAAAATGCTGGGATTCACCCTCTGCCTGGATATGTTTTTCTGAGCTTTGGTTTCTGTACCACAGAGATTTAAAAAAAAAATGACTGAGACAAATCAAGAGGCTAGTCAAACTATCATTGTTATAATCACTACATGCCTTGGGATCTGTATATTTGGACCCAACTCTCAAGAAAGCTTCCCCTGGGTCCCATCTCATAAAGGAGTATAATCTAGAGTCCAATGAGTTAAGTCTTTTCATAAGGCTTGCCTCTAGAAGTTGTGGTTGCTCCATCACTGAAAAAGAGATTGGATAGCCATTTGCCTGAAATGGTATAGGATCTCCTGCTTGAGCAGGGAGTTTCCTTTGGAACAGCTCACTACCAGAGATCACCCTTGTTGAGTTTTAGGAACAGCTGTAAAAACTTGGCATTTTAAGTATGGCTTAGGAGGGGACCAGTTATAAATTCACAAATTCAAATTTGTGTCCATGGTTTTTATTATGTTTTTGCTACTGTATTTGTTCTTTTAGTTTTTTTTTTTAATTTATATGTTGCCCATCTCACTCTGAAAGGCTACTCTCAATTTTATTCCACGGTATTGTTTTACTATTTTAATATTCCTACTCTACAGATGGAATAGAAGCTACTGTTCATCTGTACTGGTGACATTTAAGCCTTTCTTAAGAGCCTTCTTGTAGTTGTTGGTCCTATTTTGTCTCCTGTCCAGTTCTTTAATGTTTGGGTGCCTTTTTTGCATTGCTAATACATAAGGCAATGAAACAGTAGCTGTTGAAGAGCTAAGGGGATGCAAAGCTTTGAGCTGGACAAAGCTAATTGAATTTATACTGATTTATGGAATTTTATGGGGTGATAAATGTTTTGCTCCGGAGGAAGCTGAACTGGATTGAAATGTCTAAATGTTAGAACTAAATCTGAATGAAACATAAAATAATTTTTATTTTATTTATTTTTTACTTACTGTGGAGAGTAAGGAAATATACACGAATATACTGTTACCTGGGCAAAGAGGACTGCAACTTTTTTTAAGCCCTGAGAAATAAGATAGTATTCAGAAGTAACTCAGATAGATGCCTTCCTGATTCTCTGGGGCAGGGCTGTCAAACTTGTGGTCCGCGGGCCGGATGCGTCACACACTGGCCACACCCATGCCCGGTTTAGCGAAAGGGGGAAAAGTGGTGATACATCACATGATGCAAGTTTGACACCCTTGCTCTGGGGTAGAGAAGTAAGGGTGAGGTGGAGAGGGAGGGAGAGACGTGCAATCAAACTTGACTGACGTACAATCAAACTTGACTGATTCTGTTATCATAGCCACTTGGAAAAAGGTAGTTCTAACTTTCTGATAAATTGATTTCCTGGTCTGGTCTATCTAGTGGGACTGATACTTACATTAGCTTAAGCCAAGTTTGTAATAAGATAAACAGAATCCATCCAACAATGTTATGGTCTTTGGTATTATGATTCGCTTTGCTTTCTAGTGAGCTCCTAAGGAAAGGCTGGGTAACAGCACCTTAATTACATGCAAATTTCTAGGAGCTATAAATGATCAGCTAGAGCAGGGGTGTCAAACTCAAAGCCCAGGGACAAAATCTAAGCCCATGGGGTACTTAGATCTGGCCTGCGGGGCCACTCTGGAAACAGTGAAGGACCGGCCAGCTATGCCTCTGCCAGAGAAAAGGGAGGTTGGGAGGGCTGCGTGTGGCCCTCCCAAGCTCCGTTTTCACTGGCAGAGTGCTCAGGCCACCACAGGTGCCCTGACACAAGTTCTGTCAAGCTGACCACATCCACCATGGCAATGCCCACCCAGCCCCCCTGAGGTCAAACACAACCCTGATGCGGTGCTCAAGGAAATCAAGTTTGACACCCTTGAGCTAGAGTGCAATAGCATTTGGGTTTCAGTTTGGATGTGTTCAGAGCCTTGCCTAAATTTTTTGTTTTTTATTTTTCGATCTCCATTTGGGGTGAGCTTTCCTATTTTAAATCTGTACATATTTACTCTTTGAGTATGTTTTAGAGGAAATACTCTAATATTTTTCCAACACTGCTCCAACATTTGAAGTTGTTAAGAAGAGACTGGACAACCATTTTTCTGAAATGGTATAGGGTTTCCTGCTTGAGCAGGGGATTGGATTAGAAGATCTCCAAGGTCCCTTCCAAATCTGTTAGTCTGTTATTCCTCAGAAGGCTACATCTAATTATGTTGCGATTTGCGGTGTTATGTTTTTTTTTTAATAAAATAAATACAACTTAAAGCAAACCATTCTGCTGACATCTTATTTCTTGTGGATGATAATGAGACATCCTAAATCTTTTCAAATCAGCTATCACTTCTTCATCTTTAATTGCCATTTTTCTTTTATATAAATTTATACTAGAAGAGGGGACATTTGGATGTTTTAGTCTTGCTTCTATCTCCCTGGCTGGGTGGAAAACAGAAAGTGATAGCAGCAAATATCAGCAAAAGTCATCCTTGTTCTATTTACCTAAGCTATCCCATTTGGGACAAACCAGATAGAAAAATGAGACCTTTTACAACAAGCCATGTAAATACACTGTTATTGTGTAACTGCAATCAGCAACAGTCAAAGGTTATTGTTTGAAAAATGAAGCCTATACATGCTACTGAGTATTTGTAAACACACACAGGTAAGCCAAAACATTTTTCTTCGAAACTGACCGTGCTCTTTCAAGATGATGAATGCTAAAAATATTCCAATGCTTTTCAAAGGTAAAATTTAGAGCTCATAAATAGTTCTGTGAAGATGAATGTTTACCATGGTGGTGACCACAGATTCCTTTATGTCTCTGTTGCTTCAAATACAGTTTATAAACAACCTTTTATAACAATGGAGGAAGCTTGTCACCATATGTTCTTACTGCAGTGATGCTATTAGTGTATGGGTATAATGTATGTATATGTACTGTGAAGGCATATACAAAGGTTCCAGACTAATGCCTTGTAGACAGGTTGAACTGCAACTCCTATAATTTTCCTATATTCCCATACATTTCAGGATGACAACCAGATTTTTCCTCCCTGTCACAGATATGTCCATATGAGTTGTTTGGAGAAGAAAAGGGATTATGCTCACTGGATCCCTCAATTAGGCAACCCAGCGGGATGAGTCTATAAACCATTTTTCTGCTAAAATTACTTTCATTCATTTTGACAGCTCTACATTTAGAGTGGATTCTAGTGAGGTGACTGAGGGAGACGCTTGTCCAGTTTTGATGGATGAGTTTCATTTTGTTCACCTTGAGGTGGAGTATTGGACAAGTTGTTTGGAGGGATGAGGACAAACACTTGTTTGCTAGATCTTTTGATCAGTTCATCCTGCTTAGTAAAAACTGCCAGAGGGGAACTGTCTGGGTCGGTGGCAGACAAGAGTAATGTCCAAGCAACTTTACCAGAAGCATTTTTAAGCAAGATCCTGGGGTTAATGTTGGAAATCCAATTTCAGTATTCTATGGGTGAAGATTATTTACACATACATTGCAATGTAAAATCATCTCGGTTACTGTAGCCAATGATCTGTGTTGAAAAACAGATAAAGTATAAAGAAGGACTAGGGATGACATGATAGCAGTATTCCAGTATTTGAGGGGCTGCCACAAAGACGAGGGGGTCAACTTATTTTCCAAAGCACCAGAAGGCAAGATCCAATGGATGGAAACTGGTCAAGGAAAGAAGCAACCTGGAATTAAAGAGAAACTTCCTAACAGTGAGAACATTTAACCAGTGGAATGACTTGCCTTCAGAAGTTATTACTGGAGGTTTTTAAGAAGAGACTAGACAGCCACTTGTCTAAAATTGTATAGAGTCTCCTGTTTGAGCAGGGGGTTGGACTAGAAGACCTCCAAGATCCCTTTCAACTCTATTCTGATTAATTGATTAATTAATTAATATTCCATCCTGCTTAGTTTTGCTACACCCTTTCCAACAAATTTGATACAATCCATCATGTTATTTTTCTGGAATATTTGGCTTCTATGAGATTTATTGGCACTGATTTGCAGCAGTCCTGGTCCTATCTGAGTGAATGTACTCAGAAATGCTGGGTACTGTTGCTCAGCATCCTGGACATTATTACAAAAAAAAAAATAGGGATGGCTTTGGTCCTGTAAGCAATTAACATCCAAATGAAGCTAATAAAAGATAATAAAGGGCTGGAGATTGAATGCCATTAGTAATTTTAGTGGAGCCTTCTCCATAACAGATGCTAAGGAGTCTGTTGAAATTCTGGAACATTGAATGGACACTGTATGAAATGGTTAACAGATGTACAAGTTTTTTCTCTTATCAATATTTATCCCTTTATTTAATTTAACAGCATTTACAGATCACTCTGACAGCCTCTGTTATAAAGGGAATCTTCTACATGCTCCATTCATTTGCCTCTGGAGAATGTAAATGCTCCATCAAGACTCATGGTACATCTGTGCATTTGTAATTGTGAGACCCAAAGTACTGGTATTAATAAACATACATACAAAACATAAAGATACCTTTGTGGGAAACAATCCAAGGGTAATACTTCACTTTCCATTAACATTTAAAATTTGCATTGTTCCATCCAAAATAGACCCATTCACCCCATAATTTTTAATGAAGCCATTGGGCAGAAATTATATTCTAAGAATTACTTTCATATCCTCTCTCCCCTCCTCTGCCACTTCCTTCTTTTTCCAAATACTAAAGCCTATTTTTTCCCCCCAAAAAATCCAAGATTTAAGAACTGTAGCTATTTGGGAAGGCTCTAGAAGATTCGTGCATGTCAAAGCACACACACACACACACAGCCCACACGATACCTTATAAGATTTAAAAGGTTTTTTTGCCTTTAGCTTACCCTATAGGAAACTGATTTACGGGAAGATGGAATATCTGATGATAATAGGGGAGGGGTTGTATTGCATGTTGTAGATATCAACCATAAGAATCTTTAAGAATCACCCCAAGAGATATCTGTGACTAATGTAGCACTGCAAGAGTTGAAGACAGTTTGAACCAGCATAAAGGCCTATGGACATGGCTTAACTGGAATTCCTGATGGGATATTGGAAAAATGAACTCATATAGAACAGAATATAACAGGCAGATATTGCTTCCAAGAATTCTCTTGGGAGAGATAGATGATAGATAGATAGATAGATAGATAGATAGATAGATAGATAGATAGATAGATAGATAGATAGATAGA
>JANHJO010009462.1:3077-14420 GCA_032468235.1 Pseudoxyrhopus heterurus
CCTAAATCAACTGATGTTCGGGGCTAAATTGATGCCCACACAGCGCGCTTGGGCGCTGCGCAGGCATCAATTTAGCCCCGAAAATTAGTTGACTCAAGTATAAGCCAAGGATGGTTTTTTCAGTCTTTTTTGAGGGCTGAAAATTCGGCTTATACTCGAGTGTGTGTGTGTGTGTGTGTGTGTGTGTGTGTGTGTGTGTGTATAATTTGATCATTTTCCTGGGCCTATGTGGAAACCAAAGAAGATTGTAGAATGGGGTAGCAGATTAAATTTTAAACTGCAGTATGAGGTCAGCTTGTCAGTAAGGTTTTCCTTGATTTGCTGACTTTTTAAAGCCAGTAAGCTGAGTTGTAAAGGACTTCCTCCTTCAAATTTCACTTGAAAGCACCCAAAGTGTTCCCATTTGCCTCAGTCATTGCAACCGAAAGAATAAGAGCATTGCAGTCCGACAATTTTAATTTTTCCTTGATCAACACTCCCATCTTCCACAGCATTTTAAATCATGTACACTACCCAGAGTTCTTCACCAACAACAGTAGTAAGATTTACAAAGGTTTATATGGGGAAAGCTGGATTTGAAAAACTTGCCCCGCAAGTAAAAAAATTCAGGGTTCTTTTTTTTTTTTTAAAAAAAAGATAATCCCACATTTTCTCTTCTAGAGCTTTGGGAACCTTGAATTAAAAGCAAGTCCTGGACAAAGATAAGCAGGCAGCACAACACTGATTTATTAAAAATGACTTTGTAAAGCAGGGGACCGTGGCCTGTTTAGAACCGGGCTGTACAAGCGGTGAGATGCGTGCGGAGCTTCACTCATGCGAGTGGCAAGCGCTTGTGTGAGTGCCCGCCACCTGCATGAGTGGGGGGCACCTTGCCTGCCACTCACTTGGAAATATACCCTTCTACCCCGCACGCTGGGCAAAGATGAAAAGGTTGGGGACCACTGCTGTAAAGTCACAATATGGAGATGTTTAAAAAAAAACCACCACCACCCAACAAATCTGCTATAGTATTAACTATAATGATGGTTGTGTTTTTTGGGCCAAAGTCAATTGGCCAGATAAAAATCGATCCTTGATTATTTACATATCTTTTCCACTGAATTCATGGAATCTCTTAAAATGAAGCATTATGTGATCACTGGAAATCTTCCCACCTTTCAGCCCATATTACAATTTAATACGATTCTTCCCTATCTACGCTCTACAATTTAATACGATCCTCCCCCTATCTATATTCCCTGATGCGAGGCAAGACTTTTGCTAGGGACCGAAGGTTTGTTTTGAGATATGGTGCTATTTGCATCGCTTCTCACTTCCGTGAATTCCGTGATGCAATTTTAAGCTGGGATACTTCCATGCATAAAACATGCTGGAATTCAACCGTTTTAAGACTTATCAGTGAAATTTTTTTACAAGGCTTAGTTCATTTCATATTTTGAGGCAAGCAGAAAGAACTGTAGGAGGTACTATTGAAAACATCTAGATCAGGGGTGTCAAACTGGATTTCTTCGAGGGCCGGATCTGCATTGTAGTTCTGCACTGCGGGCCGGTTGGAAGAGATGAGACGGATGCCTCCTGCAGCACCCTGCCAGCCAAAACGGGGCACCAGGGGGTGCACACAGCCCCCCATTTTCGGTCTGAACGGCTTCCTGCAGCACTTTGACTGCCAAAATGGAGCATGGGGGAGCCACACGTGCCCCTTGAGCCCTGTTTTGGCTGCCAGAGGCAGCAGGGACCCCTCCTTTGCTATTTCCAGGCCGGTGCCGTGAGCCAGATTTAAGCACCCCGTGGGCCGAACCTGGCCCCCAGGCCTTGAGTTTGACACCCCTGATCTAGATGGTAATCGTGGCCATGTGATCTAAGCTCTGGGGTTTTTTTTATGCGATTCCTGTTCAGCACAGGTTAAAGGGGACAGGGATTCAATCATATGGCCATGGTCCTCATCTTGACTTTTTCAAACCCCATCTTGTAAACACCCTTGGATAGAAGATGTGAAAAGCAGGATGCCACATCCAACAATATCCGTTCTGCACGATCTTCTTACAGGTTGCACGTTGACTTTAAACTCGTTCCTTGGGCGCACTGGAGAGTTCGTCCCCTGCATGAACCCTCTGATGCAGTTTAAGGTCTGAGCTGTTACTGAATTGCTTTGCACACTCAGAACACTTAAATGCTTTCTCTCCCGTGTGGCTTTTTTGATGCGACTTCAGGTTCATGCTGTACCTGAACGTCCTTCCGCAGTCAGAACATTTAAACGGTTTCTCCCCCGTGTGAATTCTTTGGTGGGTCTTCAGATTCATGCTGTGAGTAAAATTCTTCCCACACTCAGAACACTTATAGGGTTTCTCTCCCGTGTGGCTTTTCTGATGCGCCTTCAGGTTCATGCTGTGAGTGAAACTCTTCCCGCATTCCGAACATTTGTACGGTTTCTCCCCGGAGTGGATTTTTTGATGCGTTTTCAGATTAATGCTGTAGCTGAAAGCCATTCCGCATTCGGAACATTTATACGGTTTCTCCCCCGTGTGAATTCGCTGGTGTGATTTCAGGTTCATGTGGTACCGGAAATTCTTCCCACACTCCGAACATTTGTATGGCTTCTCACCTGCCGTGTGGATCTTTTGATGCGACTTAAGGTTTGTGAAGTTCTTTCCGCACTCTAAGCATTTGTAAGTTTTATCTCCTGAACGTGCTTTCTGCGGTTTGGGAAGGCTTACCCGCTCACTTAAGCCACCTCCGAACTCAAGGGATTTCGGTGGTTTTTCTCTGCTATGGCTCGTACTTTTCATTTCGTTATAATCTTCTAACTTTGGAATTTGAGAGAAGTCAGCCTCTTCAAAAGGGACAGCTTTCTCTCCCCATTTCTGTTTTTCTTCAGACTTTGGTCTGTCCTGTTTACTGCTTTTTCCATCATCTGAATGAATCAATAAGAAGAATGTAATCAGAGGAAAACATTACCCTCAATCCTGGAAGAGCTCTTAGATTCAAAGAAGAGACAATGCCTTCAACCAAAATTATACTTTACATTACAACTGAGTTTTATGTTTGTGCAGACAGTATGATTTGTAAGCCATGATTTATGCCTTCACAGTTTAGAACTGTGGCTTATTCTAGTTTAAACCATCACAAAATAAATCCAAAAATGACTTGGCAGAAACACTGGCATGACATGCATATATACAAACCAAGTTAGTGTCAATCCTGAAGCTGACCTGATCAGCCATCTTGACTGCTTCAGTATTGCCACACTGGTGTTGAGGGATAGGGAGGAGGGAATTTGAGATTGCTGGGATTTTGTAGCCAAAACAAAATACTTTCTCTTGGGAACCAAGGGCATTCTCATACCTGGTCAAAGAATGAGGAGGAGTGATGTTTCCAAGCAACTGGACAGCACCTTGATTGGACCATGGGGCTGATTGTTTGGGGAAAGGGGAAAAACTTTTACTTTTAATTAGGGGGAAACCGCGGGAACCCTCAGAGTCGGTTTTCACCAGATCTGTGCCAATGTGATATATCCAATAAAACTAATCTTTGAGGAATCTACCTGCCTCGGAGTTTTGCTTGCTATGAGTGTATTACTTGGAACCCTGACATAGACGTCCAGTTGAAAAGAAGGAGTGTGACAGGAAATACCAGCAGTAGCAATCTTTGCCATGTCTTAACCATAACATCACCTCAAAAGCACACCACGAAAACCTCAGTTAGGAAATGCTGAGGCAGATTGAGAAGGAGACAAAGAAAATGGAGTCCTCCATTTTGTTTTTATTCCAAAAGCAATGAAAGTATCTGAGCAGTTGCAGAAGAGATGTCCGTGTAGATCTGAGTTTTAGGCATAATTGGGTGTGTGTGTGCAGAGTCTACACCTCCGGGTTTAAAGAGGGATGATGATAGTTAGGGAAGGAACGATGGAAAAAGATCTTAGCTTTGAAGGGTGATTGATGCTCTCTGAGCTTGGTTGTTTTCTTGTAGAGGTTTCATTACCCAAACTAGATAACATCCATCAGTGCTAGAATCTAAGCACTTATGATATTACCTAGTTTTCTACATATTACCTATTTGGGTAATTGAAATGTCTGCAAGAAAACAACCAAGCTCAGAGAGCACCAAGGACCCCACAGTCGTCATCCTCTTCCATTCCACAAACCCTACTCCCTTCTAGCACTGATGATGTTACCTAGCTGGGTAATGAAACGTCTCCAAGAAAACAACCAAGCTCAGAGAAAAACCAGGGATCCCACAGTTCAACTCCGAGCTACAAATCGAGCAGAGAGAATTGGGGGAGAGGATTGGTAACAACTCTTGAGAGCCGTTGTGGTTACTTGGAGATTTATCCGCGACCTCGGGGTCATCTCAGACCACTTGCCTGCTAAGAAAGCACCATCTTTCCATTCTCACTCCCCTCCATCGCAATTCTGCCAGAACCTATCATTCCCTCTTCCCCACCAACTAATCTCAACAGTCGAAAACTGTCCTTTCATCTCCCACACCATGCAATAGAACTAATGAAGCTTCCAGGATAGGAAGCGAAACCTCTTTTCTCCTCGGGGAAAAAATAAATAAATCCAGTGGCCTTTTCAAAAAAAATAAAAATAAAATCACTTCTGATACAACTGCGACCCGGTTGACTGAGAATCTTCACAGCCAACTTTTAACTTGCATTGTCTAAATTATCCGGCATGGGCTCCATTCTTGGTGAAATCAACCTTTTTACTCGTCAGTAAATCCACCAGAGTGAGATTTAGGAAGGGGAGGCGTCACGGATTTCAGCGGTAAACGTCACCTTGATTCTCCCGTTCCTGCTTTCCTGCCGATGGGTCGGTTGTTGTCCCCAAATTCTTCTTCTAAGCCCGCATGGACCACCCAAACGTGGTTTCTCACCCAGGCCCCACCATAACTAGGTCGCCAAATCGAAGGCGGAAGCTACATCGTGCTTGGAAGCCAGAAAGGAGAGATGTGGGGGAAAAGATGGAATTGAGGCGTCCGAATCTGCCTTCCTTCTCCATCTCTTGCTTTGGGGCAGTGGCGGAGTCACACCTAACTCGTGCCGGACAGTGCTGGAGGGTGCTCTTTGGAAAGAAAGAGAGGACAGGAGAACAAGCGACCAGTGTCGACGACGAACGGATTTGTACACGCATCGGCTTCGAAGTGCCTTCTGTCGGACGAGAGGAGTTATTCCGTAAATGTTAGCACCTCCAACTTAGATGGAGGAGGAGGAAGAGGTAAGACGTGGGAGAGAAAGGGAAGATGGAAGAGGAGAAGATGGGAGGAGGAAGGAGGGGAAGAAGGAAGAAGAAAAGGAGGAGGAGAATGAATGGAGAAAGAGGAAGGAAGGAGGAGGGATGGAGGAGGAGGTAGGAAGAAAGGAGAAGAGGGAGAAAGAGGAGGAGGGAAAAAACGAGGAATGGAGAAAGAGGAAGGAAGGAGGAATGGAGGAGGAGGAGAAGGAGAAGGGAAGAAAGGAGGAGGTGGAGAAGGGAAGAAACAAGGAATGGAGAAAGAGGAAGGAAGGAAGAATGGAGAAGGACGAGGAGGTGGCGGAGAAGGGAAGAAACAAGGAATGGAGAAAGTGGAAGGAAGAAGGAGGGATGGAGGAGAAGGAGAAGGGATGGAGGAGGGAAGAAAGGAGGAGGAGGAAGAGGAGGAGTTCTTCCTCTGGAGACATCAGAATACCTCAGGGAAACATGGAAAAATTTAGACACCAAGTCAAATGGCACAAACAGAACAGACGTGCAAAGCCAACGGCAGCATCTCAGTTGTGTAATGTTAAAACGCTACAATTGTGGCTGTGATCATAAAAGAGGCAAAACGTTTGCCACGTTTTCTGGGCAAAGGTGGTTCATTTTGCTAGGGTGCCCTTTTCTTCTTCTTATTTGCAACAGTGGAAGTTCAACCGGGCAGGAAAAACGCTACTTAAACCTTTCCGGGACTTCGGCTCAAGAGGAAGACAGAAACACACCCCAAAAAAGACGGATCGTTCCTCCCCCCTCCCTTCGTCTCTTAACCACCCCTTCATCTCTGAAGACTACAACTCCCAGCATCCCCGACCAGCATGGGCCGGTGCTGAAAGGGGGAGGAGGCGGCTTGTAACGTGAACAGGTTGCCAGGCCAGAGAAGGTTAACCTGGTTTTGTTGTTTCGAGAGTAAGAGCGTTGGTTGGGAGGCAAAGTGGAAACGTAGTAAATGGGTATATTAAATTCTACACCCCGTTATGTTTCAGCTGTAAGAAAAAGGTTCTCTTGAGCCAGAGACTCTTCCTTTGCCTCAATCCTCCCTCCACTGATGTATCTGAAAAAAACCAACGCACAGATCACCCTTCTTTAAAAACCCACCACCCGGATCGCACAATCTTTCAGTAACGGAGATGGGAGCGATGAACCGTCGCGTACAAAGTGTAAACGCAGCTCTGGGGCCAGCGGGAAAACCAGCCTGGCATACAGGGAATGAATTTCAGCATTGAATCAAGTACAAAAACCCCTTTTAATCCTGGTCTCCTTTCAGCAGAAAAACCGTATATTTTGTGGTCGGGTGATGAGCAAAGATCACAAAGTTTCCCACCTAAGAGGCTTCGCAAAAAGAGCTGCCCGTACGAAAATCAAAATTTAATCACGGCCCGGAGCGTATTAAACAGAATCATATTTTTTTTTTTCCTTTCGGGGAAAAAAAGTAGAAATTTAACCAGCTTTCCTTCTCTGCGTTTAGTTTCCGTGATTTCTAAAACTCCCAATACTGGATGGATGAATTCTACTATCACCGCGATTTCCAAAAGGGGCGACACGAACATCACACAAACACAGCATCGTTTCTTCACCATGGAAATGGTAGTGGGGGGGGGGGCATTACCAGGATCCCAGTTTGTTTCATTGGGAGACTCAGCTTCAAGGCAAGATTTGAACTGGGAGCATCACAAGAGCGTCCCCCCCTTTTTTTTTTGGAAGCGTAAAAATTTGCGGTCGGGTGCCGAGCACCAGCAAAGGAGACCCAGTTTGGGGCAGCGGCTAGAAAACCGGGAGGCCGTGAGTTCTAGATTGCCTTAGACGCAAAGCCAACTGGGTGACTTTGGGCCAGTTACTCTCTCTCTCTCTCAGCCCTGGGAAGGAGGACAAGCCAGTTCTGACATTTTGCCAAGAAAACTGCGTGGACTTCTCCAGGCGGTTCCCACGAGTCGAGACCGACTCAAAGGCACGAAAACAAACAAAATTGAAGACGGCAAAGAAGAGTTGACATGGTGAAGTCCTTGGTGTTCTCTGAGCTTGGTGGTATTCTCGCAGACGTTTCGTTACCCACCTAGGTAACATCATCAGTGGTTAGAAGATGAAGGAACAGGATGATGTTACCTAGCTGGGTAACGAAACGCCTGCGAGAAAACCACCAAGCTCGGAGAGCACCAAGGACCCCGCAGCGCAACCCCGAGCTACAGATCTACTTTTGTAGAGTTGAAATGGTTGATAACAAAGCGTTTCAAAGCCTGCTGACGTCTCCCGATGTGTGCACTCGAATCTTCTTAACCCAACCCTGCCTGGAAGACTTTTTGATTGTACAATTTGTCAGGCGTGCCACAAGCCCTCGAGCAGAAGAGAACGCACCTCTCAGCAAAACGGGAACGGGATACGTAAGAATTATTTTGATTTACAAACAAGCGTCCTGGGCCCTCCCTCTCCCCGAAGAGATTTTTGCAGCAGCAACAAGATTTACACCCTGCTTTTCCCAAAATAAAAATA
This sequence comes from Pseudoxyrhopus heterurus, assembly GCA_032468235.1. Classification (NCBI taxonomy): domain Eukaryota; kingdom Metazoa; phylum Chordata; class Lepidosauria; order Squamata; genus Pseudoxyrhopus; species Pseudoxyrhopus heterurus. Next base: position 10,793 of record JANHJO010009462.1, read on the forward strand.
AAAATGCTCTTTTGGAATCGAAGAGGTGATAGCAGAGAGAATGAGGAGGGGAGGGAGGCGGAGAGAAAATGATCATTTTCACCGAAGTAGGAACGCAAGTGCCGCCTCTCCGGCAAACACACACTTCCTTGTCCGCCAACAATGGTGTTAAAACAAAAAAAGGAAGAGATGTTAATTCAAAAGAAATCCCAGTCTATTTCTGGAGGAAGTTTTGGCAACCCTAGGGAGCTTGGGCGCCCTTCTCTCTGTCTTTCATCCCAACTCCTTTCTCTCTCTTTTTTTTTGAGGGTCGGGTCTCTTTCCAAGAAGGGGCCGCATGCCATCTCCCATCGTCCCCAGCCAAGGGGAAGAGGTGTGCGTGGTTCAGCACCACTGATGAGGAATTAGAATTGGTCTGGGACGCAACGGCAGAATTTCGTGGTGCGCTGGTCCTCGCCTGTTTTTGGGGGGACCAACCCCTTGTGAGACGTGGGGAAAGGAAAGGAAAATCTCCATCAATCCGTTGGCTTGATGGATGCTTCCGTATTTCTTGGGAGGGTATACCTGCAAGCCCAACCCTCTCCTGTATGAATTCTAGAAACCCATCAGCTCATTTCCCAATAGCCAAGGGCGTAAGGTTTTATCTAGCAGAGACCTGCACACAGACACACCCCGCCCCAGGAAGTGTGGGGCAAGGCAAAAACAGTCAAAATGATTTGTTCTATATTAACCATCCCCGCCCGAGATGGGTCGAACTGCTCTGTCCCAGGAGCAAAACATAAGGCAATTAGGCGAAGGCAAGAGGGGCTGGATCATGGAACCTTGGTGGGCAGAGGAGGTAGGAGGTCGAAGGCGGAGCGGAGGGTCCACCAGGAAGGGTTGCAGACTGGAGGTCGCCACCCCCCAGAGGTGGGAATCCCTTCCCAGACCTGCCTCGTTCTAATCTCAGAACGGACGTCGCCAGGAAGGAGGGAAGGAAGGAAGGAAGGAAACAGACAACTGTTGAGAATCTAGAAAGAGTGCAGAGAAGAACAACCAAGATGACTAGGGGACCGGAGGCTGAAACGTATAAAGAACGGTTCTGGGTCTGTCTAGTTTAATGAAAAGAAGGACTATTGATAGTAGGGTTCCAACATCTAAGGGGTTGCCACAAAGAGGAAGGGGGCAACCTATTCTCCAAAGCACCTGAAGGCAGGTCAAGAATCAATGGATGGAAACTAATCAAGGAGAGAAGCAACCTGGAACTAAGGAGGAATTTCCTGACAGTTAGAACAATTAACCAGTGGAACAACTTGCCTCCAGAAGTTGCGAATGCTCCAACACTGGAAGTTTTTAAGAAGAGATTGGACAACCATTTGTCTGGAATGGAATAGGGCTTCCTGCCTGAGCAAGGGGTTGGGCTAGAAAACCTCCAAGGCCCCTTCCAACTCTGTTATTCTGTAATTCTGTTCTGCATTCGGACAGTCACGACATCCGGCCGTCTTCCGTGGTCCAAAGCGAACCGTTTGGTTCTTGGAAGGGCATCGTTAGTTGAAAGTATTGCTTAGTCTGCCGATCGGGGGGAGGAAGGCAATAAATAAATAAATACACATAAATAAACTAGCAGAGACGGATTATCCGTGCAAGAAAGGATGAATCAGAGTCAACTTGGTGAACCTGGCAAGGAAATGTCCGCATCGGAGCAGAGGACAGCCGTCAGATGCCAGTCTTTCTCTCCTGAGACCCTTCAGACGGAGATCTGGTTTCTGAGGATGTCTGAACCAAAGGTGCTTTCCCAAAAGGCAACTGGACTTCCTTCTTGTTGTTTTTCCTTGAAGACGTTTCGCTCCTCATCCGAGAAACTTCTTCGGTTCTAGAGGAATGGTGGGGAAGGGAAGGATTGATACCCTTTGCAGTCCTCTGGTCGTTAGCGCTCTTTCTGAGAGTCACGGAAGTTTTTTTCCAAGGGAAAAAAATCCAGGAAAACCCAGTTGCCTTTTGGAAACGCAACCATGACCTGGATGATTGAGAATCTCCATAGACGAGCGGGTCTGAACAAACCGCAGGACAGAAACTATCAATTTGATGAAGGGCCCAGGGGGTGCGTTAGGGCACGGGCAGATATTCGCTAAGACCAAAGGTGGGTTTCCCCCCCAAGAGAGGGTCAGGGGACGGTTCTGGTGCCACCTTGCCTCTGGTTAAACAGGTTGCCAACTTTTTGAAAAACTCAGAAGCTCCAAAACCTATTTAACGGAGGTTGGAAGTAGCTTCAGTGTCTGTACCCCAGAGGTACGGTATCTCTTCCAAGGTTTTCCTTGTCTCTTTTGAAAAAGCCCAACCGGTTACTGTAGCTCTTACCCCAGGTAGTCACCTTCAAGTTCAAAACTCTTTGGCCAATCAATTCACGGTCGCTAGGAAAAGCCACTCATCCAAAGAGGCTTTTTGCCCTGCAGTATTTTTTGGAGACGTCCAAGGATAAAGAAACAGCTGTATGCTCTATCTAACCTTTTCTTTCTACTTGGTAGAAGTGGGGGAAGAGAGAGAGACATTTATCCACGAATCAAAATGAGAAAATTGAGGCGGGAAAGGGAAGGACAGATGTTCAGCTTAAGAAAGCTCTGTTCTTCCTATCTGTTGCAACCGAAGAGGAAAAGCTTATGGTTTAATAGAACTGCCATGGGGGTTATTTTTGCAATGGATCAAGATTTTTTTTTCCTAAGTAGAAGAAAGTGAACAGGACTTATATATATTTGGGGTGTGGGTGGGATGTTAAACTGTGGGCGCCCCACCACTGGAAGATTTCAAGAAGAGATTGGGCGACCATTTGTCTAAAATGGGATAGGATCTCCTTGCTTGAGCAGGGGGGGGGGGGTTGGACTAGAAGACCTCCAAACTCCCTTCCGACTCTACTATTCTGTCGCACTTTATTAAAGAATTCCAGATTTCTTTTTGGTCCATCGCCACCCCTCCGGATTGGAGCAAAAAGCTACTTCAAGAATGCACAAACGAGTGTGCCAAAGCAGTCGACTGAGTAGAGATGGCTTGACCATGGTTTACTAATACTCTCTCCCTTCTAGATCCCATCCGAAGTTAGTTTGGCAGTCACGGGCAGGATTTGGAGGGGGCAACTCCACACACCAATACACCTTTGGATTGCGACGTTCGGGTCGAGCAGTCTACGCCCTGCAGTCACAAACCAAATGTTTCTAGGATCTTCCTCGTAGGGCAGATTGCAATGACTCGCTGCTTCTCTGCACTATGGAATTAAAAACAAATGCGGAATATAAGCTAAGACCCTGGAGGAGGCAGGATCCCTGGCCTGTTTCAGACAAGGAGGAGGGAGGCCCTCCTTCTAGCTTCGAATGGCGAGAAATGTCGGTCAGAGAATTTCCATTCTCCATTCTTTCCAATCTGATCTCCTAATCTGGGGACAATCTCCAACATTGTCCAGGTCATCGGGATACTCTAGTGCCAATGGAGAAAGGGAACATGTTGGTCATTGCCATGAAGGAAGGAAGGGGGGGCTTAGAACTTGCCCTACCCCTGAACTGTCAGAGGTCTGTTCCTCGAAATCTGCATGCCATGTGAAAATATTGTTGTTGTTGTTAGTTGAGAAGTCGTGTCCGACCCATCGTGACCCCATGGACAACGTTCCTCCAGGCCTTCCTGT
>JANHJO010009466.1:76948-90665 GCA_032468235.1 Pseudoxyrhopus heterurus
GTTCCACATACACTCTTCAATGGCTCGACCAATTTCAACCAAACTTGGTACACAGGTAACTTATCCATCCGGAGCAAACACTGTGGGGGTAAGACACCCCTAACACCCCTTGGGGAGATCTGTGTCCCCTAAAAATAGTGCTGAGAGACAGCGTCAGGCCCATAGAGCTACGGACCCATAGAGCTACTCACTTGCGACGTGCAACAGACCAGCGTCAGGCCCATAGAGCTACGTACCAATAGAACTACTCCATCTAGATACAGCATTCGGATAAATACCCGCGCAAAGCCAGGTTATTGGCTAGTATTATAATAAAAGGATTACTTTTAATAAGACATTCAGCATTATTAACGGTCCTTTTATTATTAGCACGATGGACAGAAAGTCAACATGAAGAGCAGGACAGTCTTTCTTGTTAGATTCCTTTACTGGCATGGGAAATTTTTTTGATGAAGGAATTTCCTCAAGATTGGCTAAACAACAATTTGTTTGGCTAAACAACAATTTGTTCAGTGACCATTTGAAGCTACAGCAGGGCAGCGCTGAAAGAACAGAGTTACAGCCATTGCAGCCACCCCACGATCATGTGATCAAAATAGTTTTTTTTCCTTTTTTTATTAGACCTTCATAAAAAAAGGTACCACACATTTTTCCACGTACAGAATAGATGGATACAAGCCCAACTGTGCAGATTCCAAATCAGGCGTTTCTCAGCAGATCCAGTAAAACAACATCAATGGGGGCTATGTAGATTCCCATAATACAAAGCAGACCCAGAAGAAGAAAAATGGACTATTATTGAGATCCCAACCCGTACCATTCAAACGGATCCTCAGTGATCTATAACTCGCTCTTTCAAAAGATGTGTATTCTTTCAGGCAGACTGTAAGTAATGAAGACCTGATGGCCTATCCTTCCAGCAAACCTTGATAAAGCATTCGGGGACATTAAAATGTTAAAATATTGCATCAGGAAAACATCTGGCTATTCCCAAATTACATACAAGGCATCATCTGTTTGCAATGTATGTGCTTTTTGTGGGAATCGGTCCTTGCATATAAAAGATAAATGAATATAAATCTGAAATCAGAACTGGTAAATACTCAAAAGCATTTCCATTCCTCGTAACATATTCTCTCCTCTTGTGACGTATTTGAAAAAGAAATAAAACAGATTTAAATAGGAAAAAGATGGGATGAAATTAACACAATTTCTCTTAGGGACTTCTCAGAATCTTAAATAGCAAATATAATCCAGTGTATCATGTTTAACAGCTTTTTACTCTGCACCTCACCTCTCCTCCAGCATTTCCTACCTCTTGCAAAAGCCACTGTTTACTTAAGCACATTCCTTTTTTAAAATAAAAAGGTTGTATAACAATGGATTTTCTCCCCTTTGTGATAGTACTCTGGGATAGATTCTCTGCACAGTAGTTTTAAAAACATGTTACCTCCTGACCCTTATAACCATTCCCCACCCTTTTCTCCAATACCTTTACAATTGCTTATGCAGTACTATTACTTTAATTATTTTATGATTATGATCATGATTTACCACTTGTTGCTTGTATGTACAGAGAGCTTCTGCACCGGAGACAAATTCCTTGTGTGTCCAATCACAGATACTGTAAGCCCAAGATTCCCACACCAGTTGGGTTATAAATATCTATAAACATGGTACAGTAACGTAACAGACTTTATTTTTACATTTTATAAAACAAATCTCAGAAATCTCTGGAACTTCTACCAATATATTATTCAGCATATAAAAGGCATCTCCATAATTAAAAAAAAATGTGTTACATGCCTCCATTTATATAATGTTTAGTTTTAAATACCGGTATATCATTGCACAGGTATCATTACTAAGCAGAATAGGACATGCACAGATGTATTCATTTTATGACAGTTATAAATACTCTCAGGTGTTTGTGGATGTAGGTGATTTCAAAATAACGGATGAGGAAGGTCTACCACTGTAGTTGTTTTGTTACATGGGGAATTATTATTGCAAAACTATGCCATAATTACGGATAACCATATTTGGAATTACAAAATGAAGGAGGGAACTTGGGCAGAAAAGAAAGATGGGAAGCATTCCATTCTCAGGCAAAAGTAAAGCCAACGTTATTTCCTGTTTACATATCCTTGAGCATTAAATGCTATTTACACAGGTGCTTACAAAGGACTCCTGTTACAAAACTACCCAAACGTAAACTGGCCCACATCACCAAGTGAGCTCAATGAGTTGAGGATAAACTTCAAACCCTGCAGAACAAGCAGTCCAGAACATTATGTGGACTTCCTGAAGCCTCTTTCTGCTACCATGAGGAAGTTGGTGGCCACGCTCGGTCACTTCTCCTTTATCTAACCAGCTGTCCGTGTCGGGCCAAACTCACCCAGTAGCAAATCCTGAATTCCAAATTCTGCTTTCCCAATACAGGTAGTCCTCGACTTACAATAGTTCGTTGAGTGACCATTCAAAGTTACAACAGCACTGAAAAAATTGGCTTATGGCAGTTTTCCACGCTTTTTTTCATCCGTTTTTCAAAATTTGGAATTTTTGGCGACTTGACTCATGTTTATGATGGTTGCAGAGTCCCAGGGTCACGTGACCCCCTTTTGCAACCTTCCGACAACGGGATAGCCAGATTCACTTAACAACCGTGTTTCTAACTTAACAATTGCAACAATTCACTAAACAACTGTGGCAAGAAGGGTCGTAAAATGGGGCAAAACTCACTTAAGAAATGTTTCACTTAGCGGCATAAACCTTGGGCTCAATTGTGGTCGTAAATTGAGGACCGCCTGTAATCCGTCTGTCATTCAACAGCAAGACGGGCTCTCAAAAAAGCTACCTGAGTTAACACAAGACTGTCATAAATCATACAGCATACACGTCAGAGGCTTCAGGCACTAAACAGAACACTATTTCGTCCATTTTTACCTGTCAATATCAGCATTATAGACTGGAATGAGAGGGACTGACCTCAAACCACCCAGGGACTTTCCATGGTAAGGATTTATGTGAACGTGGACCTTCTGAACTTAAGCCAAGCAAGCATCTTAACCACAAGCCACCTTTTATTGTTCCTTTCTAGGAATAAAGCATAGCTGAGAACTCCCGTCCAGATAGGAAGGCAAACTTTTCCAGCTTAGCACATGGGATATAATCTCTTGCTGCCAGGGGATGCTTTACATTGTCACTAAGCCAAACCAATTAAATAAACTGCAAGATGGTTTTATGCAATCAGTGAAGTTCAGTTTTGGCTCTGTCCAAAAGTACAACTAGTCCTTCAGTCCGCAACCTTCTCAACAAGAAACAGCCACTGTAACTGGCAGCTGCTCTGTTGGATGGTCAAGGGTCTCCACCCGGCTACTGATCTCTCACGCGCCGATTCCCACATAGATTTGAGGACCGAGTCCAAGATTGCCCCAAAGCTTCAGCTGGAACAATGCAACACGGCAGTATTTGCTGCTGGTTGACCATTTGGGGGAACAGACTTTGGCCCAATTTAGCAAGGCTTCCTCCTCATGTGAAATGTCTGGAGAAATGGCACAGCAATCTGTTGACTTGCCATCTCTATGCGCGGAGAAGCTAAAAAAGGAAGCTAATTTTAATGAAAGGTGAGGAAGGGAAGCAAATTCTGCAGGTTTTGCATAGAAGGGTAAGATTTGATATGCAAAAATGTAAGTTACTAACTTGGAGATAAAAATTCCCGTTAGACTTGCTCGAGGTTATGTTGCAAATGTATTTGTGAGTGACTTAATAGCAAATCATCTCTCAGAGCTTCTCCCAACTGCAAAGTAAATATTTTTGACAGATAGAATATTGTCTACATTCATCCACAAAGAATGCAATCTAAGCTAAGAATCTAGGCTACCTTGCTAAGTGAAAAGATTGAGTCCTTCGGGAGTCGGGCGGCATATAAATTTTATTAAAATAAAATAAAATAAAGAAATAAATTGAGTAGCAGTAATGCAAAGATAGCTTGTCTAATCTCAAGGTAAAATATCCACTTCTGTGCATGTGCCATTACCAATATTACGGATATGCTTAAAGAATTCTATCGCGAATAGTGCTCAGCAAAGTATTTGAGAACAGAACCGAATTCCAAAAAGCTTATAGTTTATAATAAATATAGAGTTGGCAATGCAAGAAAACTCCAAGAATTTTTTAAAAAAGGGGGGGGCCTGCTGTAGTTATTTCTGGCAGACTTCATAAACCCATAGCAAAAAGGTTTTAAACTATAACTAATTATAATATTAACAGTAATTTAAGCAATAGTTACCAACAAAGTTACCTTTCCAAGGCCACGTTCTATTTTTATTTATTTTTATCCAGGGTCATTGGCAAGGCTGTTCTTTGGTGGAAAAATCAGAGTGCGTTATCAGGAAGAAGAATCCTTGCAGGGCTGAGGAGATTTTCTTATAATGTCATGGGCACTGACCCATTAAAGAACCATTATGCAAGCTCACCATCCTTGAATAAAGCTTCACTGACAAAAAGTAAAGGATGCAATTATGTCAACTTTACTTATGTTGCAAGTGGGATGACAAAATTAGGGGTTTCTTAGTGAAAAAAAACTGAACAGTGATAAAGCATAGATAAATCTTATTTGAGCAAATTCAGTGTTTTCAATCCACAGCATGAAACAAAATGAGGTGGCTGCACCAAGCATACATTTTCCAAGTAACACTGAATACAGCAGACTTGGAACACAATAAACCAGAAGGGAAACATCCAAACATTTGAACAATTTGTTCATTTCAACGTGGCTTGCAAATACAAATTTCAAACTAACTCTATTCTAAATTCTCTAACAAAAAATCCACTGAATTTTTCAAATCAGATGATAGAATGTTTTGGATAAGCCAAAGGCATCAATTTCCAAAAACTTTTGGCGCCTAATTAAGGCTGGAGTTCTCTTATATCAAAACTGCCAGCAGCTTGCCTATTTATACAATGAGCAAGAACACCCATTCATATAACAATAACTATTTTACTTAAAAGCTTTCCTTTAAATTGTTAAAGCCCTAGGTGTGGCTGTATTGTATAGCCCAATTCAAGAATAACAATGGAAGTGAAACCTCTGGAAGATAACAATATTGCTTTTAAAGTAGTAATGAATATTTGTAGTAATAAATGTCTCAAAACTTGTGCTTGTACTTTTGCACGTGCTAAACTAGCAATGATGGAAAAAGCAACAGCACAAATTAGACCCCAGTTCTAATAACTTTATTTTCAGTAAATTTCATTAATGACTATGTTGAAAAGAGCTGAAAAATGTAAGTTTTTGATTCTAAAATTAAGCTTCAATCAAGATAAAAGCTATCGTTGTTTTAGTGAAAGAAATGCTTAACCTAATTCAATAACTAAAGGACCACATCAAAAAGGAAAAAAACTTATATACTGGGTTAAATCATAAAGCAGTTTATTTTGGCTTAGCATATGGAAATCCAGACAATGTGTATATTCAGACACAGATTAAATTTATGCCCACTTTGGTTTCAACAGTATCTTGAATAAATCACAATAACTAAACTCAGACACCACCATTTTCAATTGTGGATTTACGTAATATATGAAACTAAAACTCAACAATTACATTATGGATTAATATAGCGGTATATGAATTAAACCTTTATATACAACTACACATACATAATACTTCTGCACAGAAGATTTGGTGTTGCTTGTCCAACTGTCTGGTTACAATCAAATCTATTTTATTTAAGAAATGATGGTTTATTTCAAACAAGAAACCATAACTGAATTATGATTGTTACTGGCTTACAAAAGGTTACGTGATCAAACAGGACATAAAGCTGTGTCTGAAAGCTGATTTATGTTTTATCTTGCCCCTCTAATCTAGTCTCTCAGTTTGGCCTAATTTTGATGACAAATTGCTGCAACTCATTTTTTTCTTTTTTGCTACACTTTTAGCGGGATTGTGTAAATATATTGCTTTGGCCAGGCCATATTTTAGCATACCAAATATCACTTACACTGAGATGAATACGTTTATTTCAATTGAAATTATCTGTTTGTATCCAGGTTTATCGTATTATTTTACCATACAGTATTATATTCAAAACATCCCTGCTCCCATCCCCCAAGTTCTACTGCCTATCACTTTTTTCATCAATGATGGAAAAGGAATTTGTTTTCTTTGAAATGTTCCGAATAAAGCCCAGAAAAGCCAATGGAATTCCCACTGTCTATTTCTGCATGAAGGTAAATGGTGATGAAGCCATTGCAACTCTACCGCCCGTAAAGGCAGTTAGCTAAATTCCTACGTTGCAAGAGGGCAATGGAAGCCACAACCAGGCTGCACTCTGACTAGCCTTTCCGACATCAGCCTCGGCTGGCTAAGTGCTGCCATCTGCTGTGATGACACACACACATATATACACACATAATACATACACATATCCCCCCACACACACACATATCGCTATATTCTATCAAAATTCTCCAGTTTATTAGTATGTAATCATATATTAGTATTATTAGTATGTAATCAACTGGGTGACACGGTGCATCTTACGGCAACAATTTTTGAACCAAGGCACCTCAAATGGGGTAGCTTACAGAATGCGCCCAAAAGTCTGGAACCCATAACTCCCATGGAACAGAAATTGTGCAAGGTCAATAAAATGAGGACCCAGATTGTTGGGGGCAACTTGCTGATTCTGTAAACCATTTAGAGAGGGCTGGAAAGCACTGTGAAGCGGTATATAAGTGTAAGCACTATTGCTATTCCTTCCTTCCTTCCTTCCTTCCTTCCTTCCTTACTTACTTACTTACTTACTTATTCCCTTTCTCCTTCTCCTTCCTGGTGTCACAGTGGTTACAATGCAGTATTGCAGGCTGACTCTGCCCATTGCCAGGAATTCGAACCTGAACAGCTCAAGGTTGACTCAGCCTTCCATCCTTCTGAGGTCAATAAAATGAGGACCCAGATTGTTGGGGGCAAGAGGCTGACTCTGTAAACCGCTTAGAGAGGGCTGGAAAGCACTGTGAAGCGGTATATAAGTCTAAGGGCTGTTGCTCTATACATTTTTAAAACTTTGGCTCCCCTCACCCTACTGAAGTTCCAATCACCCAGATTTTAAAGCAGGGTTTTTCATCCTTGGCCACTTGAAGACGTGTGGATTTTAACTCCCAGGATTCCCCAGCCAGCACATCTTCAAGCTGCCATGGTTGGGAAACACTACTCTAAGAGCACACCTTGCCCCACTCAAAACAATGTTCTGAAGATCTCTATATAAAAGGCATTGGTAGTTGTGAGTCTGGATACGGTTATGAACCTTTCTCTAAGCTTTCACCAATCCAGAGTCATAAAGGTGATTCGAGAGAAAAACAAGTCATCAGAAATAAATGGTCATTCTTGGCAAAACTGCTTCCCAACAACAGCAATTATCCAAGAAATCATCTAAATGAAACCACTGGAACAGGACTTCATCAATTTGGGGGTGAAGCATGCTAGTGATCCCCAGCTATGTATGCCCCCCAAAGTCTTGAGCTGGTATCTGGAGGCTTTTGAAGTACTGGAGGAGGTAAAAGAGTTTAGGATGAGTCTGAACAAGAGAGACGGGACTGTTTATTTAGAAGACTCATCTGGATGGGACTCTCTGCCAGTTGCAATTAGCTCATCTGATATGTCCTAAGCGAGAGAGGATAAACTCTGGATTCCTCCCCACCCTAAAATGTTAAGCCAAAGCCTCAAGGCAGAACTTCTGTTTATTTATTGCATGTATAACCGTCATGTTGGTTTACTTCAAATACAAACAACACAGTTGTTTAAATAAAATATCCACAGCTGAAAGTAGGATATGTAAGTATAAAATTAAGTAAGCTTCATATAAATAATCAAACCAGATGACATACCACTCAACAGAGGCCCTCCAGAATAGTTCTATTTTTATGAGTTTCTAAAAAGGCCAAGGCAGTGGTGGGCAACCTAATTTCTAAACTAGTCTATAGAGTAAGAGCTAACTCTTTGATTATCTATCCTTGGAGATTATAACAGCCTTTTCTTATTAGCATTCTGAAAGGCTATCGAGACAGCATCTTCCTTATCTTTCAGAATGCAAGAGGCAATATAACCATGATAGCTCTTTGCATGGGGATTGATTTGGGAGGCTCATCTTGTCTGTGTGTGTGTTGCACATTTAATGGTTTCATGAGATATAACTTGTCAAGAATTGTTGTATCAGGTGGCATACAAATATCAAAAATAAATAAAATCCAGGAATCAGCACTCATAACTCTTATCAAAAAATGGGATTGATGATACAGTAGCAAAGCAGCCATTGCTTACCAAATACCTTGTCTCAAACTTGCCAAAAGGCATCCGAATGACTATGCAAACTAGTCTAGAGAAAAGGACAAGGGGGGACATAATAGCAGTATTTCGGTACTTAAAGGGCTGCCACAAAGAAGAGGGGGCAAATTATTCTCCAAAGCACCAGAAGGCAGGACAAGAAACAATGGATGGAAACTAATCAAGGAGAGAAACAACCTGGAATTGAGGAGAAACTTCCTAACAGGGAAGACAATTAACCAGTGGAACAGCTTGCTTCCAGAAATCGTGGGTGCTCCATCACTGGAGGTCTTTAAGAAGAGTCCTATCTGAAATGGTATAGGCCCTAGGGTCTCCTGCTTGAGGTAGTTACTAGCGCTTTTAAATAAGAATAAGAATTAATACAGGCAGTCCTTGATTTATGACCACAATTGAGTTCAAACTTTAGCCGGTGAGGATCGAACGCCTGGCAGTGAGCTGAATTATGCCTGCAAAACTGCATTCTAGCCACTGTGCCACTATGGCGCCTTAATACAAAACATAACCTTCATCCTAATTAATAAGTGCCATGTCTGGTACCCTAAATTAACATAACCTTCATCCTAGCTAAAAATGTACATTTACAAGTAGTCCTTGACTTGCACAAGTTCATTTAGTGAACATTCGAAGTTACAACAGAACTGAAAAAGTAACTTATGACCACTTTGCACACTTACAACCACTGCAGCATCCTCATGGCCACGTGATCAAAATTCAGCCATTTAGCAGCTGAGTCATACTGATGATGGCTGCAGTGTCCCAGGGCCACTTGATTCCCTTTTTGCAACTTCCAGGCAAGCAAAGTCAACAGGGAAGCCAGATTCACTTCACAACTGTGTTGCTAACTTAACAACTGCAGTAATTCTCTTGACAACTCTGGCAAGAAAGGTCGTAACTGTCTCACTTAGCAACAAAAAGTTTGGGCTTCAATTGCGGTCATTAGGTTGACGACCGCCTGTATTAATTCTGATTTAGAAGTGCATAGCAATTGGCACATGGGTACACAGCTGTAAACTAAAGATTTTTTTAATAAATTTAATAGTACTTATGTTTAAATTTCAGAAATTATATTTACAGAGAGAGAAAGTTAGAATTTATGGCATTATACTGTTAGAAGGTAAAAGCCTCCATGATCACACACTATAGTCTTGGCTATGCCCTGTCTCAGGAAATCCCAGGTTACAAAACAAGGAACCACTTGAGCCTTTGGATAAAACTGATAGGAAGTGGCAGATACTAGTCAGAACCATTAGAAGTGAGTCCAGGATATGGAAATGCTTTACTCATACAAGATCCATCATCCAAGGTCAACACCAAAGCACACAAAGAGGATGAAATTGGCCAAAGGTGACAAGCTTGGAATGGTTGACCTCACAATGATATCTCGTGAGGTCTAGAGTGTCTGGATTGTTATATGGTTTTTCTTTTAAAATTGTTTTTATATTATATATGTATATTTTATAGTCGTATTTATCTATGTTGTGAGCCTCCCAGAGTCCTTTGGGAGTTGGGCGGCATCTAAATACAATAAATAAATAAATAAGATTCTTCCCCATGGAACTGCAAAGCAACGGTAACCATTTGTGAAATTTGCTAGGGTCCTTCTGTGGGCCTCTCAAGGTCCTCTGGGCCGCTGTGTATACACAACGAAGTGCAATGAACTATTAAACAGAAGAGCAAAGTATCACTCCTACCTGCCAGTTCAGTTCAGCTCAATCCTCCCACTTGCCTGAAATCTGATTTTTTTTCCACCTTCAGATCAGGGGTCTCCAACTTTGGCAACTTTAAGACTTTGCAAAGCTGGCTGAGGAATTCTGGGAGTTGAAGTCCACAAGTCTTTAAAGTCGCCAAGGTTGGAGACCCCCACCCAGATGACTTCAGACTAGAACTCACGGAAATTATAGCCAGCATGATTGTTTTTATGAATCGGTCTGGTTCCTGAAGATCAGGCAGAGTATTCCAGAATCACAGGATCTAATGGGGGCATGGACATCAGGTGGTCTCCAAAGGATCCAGACCAGAGCTGATGTTTTTTTCCATTTGTCCATAAAGGACACGGTGTTAGGGATAATCAGAGACTTAGAACTTGAGGTCACCACGTTATTTAGAGCAAGGAAAAACAACGAGTGACAAAGACTTGACAAATATCTCTAAGAAATGGACATTCCTTCTCCAATGCAATATCAGAATTTGCTCCATCTGAATCTATTTAGGAGATACCAATATCCACTTTTCTGCATTTTATTGGTCATCTTACTTGGCCCTTCTTTAAGTACTTACTGTATTTCTTTGTACTTTATGCTATTTCATCTCAGTCTATCTTACCCCTCCAATTTATCTTATCTTACTCTACATTATCCTATCCCCTTTTCGTTTTATCTTATTTTTAATTCCAATTCCGTCTTATTTTATTGGGACTAACATCGCTTGTTTCCTGATATGGCCAACTCATAAATCAATAAAAGTTACTACCTAGAAAAAAGATAATGGGGCAGCTTGAAAATGTCATTAGACACATCAATCAAGCATCAAAGGGTTCTGCTCACAATGGCGATATTTTGCCCACAATAATAGTTGTGAGAATGTGATAGGATTCTCAGAACCAGAGAACATGAGTAGGAAGCTACACAACACTTCCGTCCAGTTTTCGTACTTCTCATTGACCTCTTGTGGTCAGCAAGAGAACAGAGTTCTGGATAGGTTTGCTGTTTGTTTGTTTGTATGTTTGTTTCTTTAAATAAGCCTAGCTGTTTTGAATTTTTGTACATACTGTAGATCATTCTGAATGAGAGAGGCCAATGGTCAAATAGATGTTACGTTAGCACTATTAACATGCAGCAACATGTCTTCAAATGTCCACAATTATGTAGTAGTACACCCAGCATAAAACCATCAATCAATATAGGACAAAGTTGACATCTTCAAAATTACACTTATTGCTGTCCCAAAGGTGCTTTTTCAAAAGGCAACTGGATTTTGTTCTTCCTTGAAGATGTTTCACTTCTCATCCAAGAAGCTTCTTCAGTTCAGTTCTGAATTGAAGAAGCTAACTGAAGAAGCTTCTTGGATGACAAACGAAACATCTTTGGGGGAAAACAAAATCCAGTTGCCTTTGGGACAACCATGACCTGGATGATTGAGAATCTCCATAGCCTTTTGCACTTATTGCTACTTTCCCAAGTGTGACCATTCTTGATGAGTCTCTGAAATACCTCAAGTAGGGAAAGCAAAACTGACAAATAAAATAACTCTAAAAGAATGTGTAATTTGTGACCAACAATTAATTGAGTGGATCAACTAAAGCATTGTTGAATACTATTCAGAATGGCTGTCCTGAATAAGGGGTCAAGACCTGATCAACGTCAAACACTCCTCAACTAATATTTTGAGATCATCACTTCGAGAGGAACAAGAGGTTGAATTAAGCCAGCATAGCACCTGTTCACTCAAAAATCCTGCAAGAGCTTTGGATTAAGCCTGAGATTTGGGTTCACTGCGGGCACACACAATAGCGGTTTTTCCAGCCATTCATTTGTCTAATCACACACCTGCTCTCTGTCCTATCCTCCTTCGCTTTGCAGCTCCGGGAGTGAGTTTACACCATAGTTTTCTTGACACAGGTCAGGGGTCAAGGAAGCTAGTAAATCATAAGTAAATCAATGTGGGGCCATAGATGTGAGAAGGGAGGAATTCTGGTAATAAGACTGTTTCTTTGATGATGAACGAATGTGTTTTCTTACCAACTTCTTTGGCTGAAATTCTATTTAAACTCTGTTGGGCTCATCTGCAGCTCTCTCTGAATAGGAGGCATCTCCTAGTTACTTTGGGGGATTTTCCCCTAAGATTAAAGTTAATCTAGAGGTCTTCTAATCTTGGAGGTCTTCTAGTCCAACCCGCTGCTCAACCAGGAGACCCTAGACCAGAGGTCTCCAAACTTGGCAACTTTAAGACTTGTGGACTTCAACTCCCAGAATTCCTCAGCCAGCTATGCTGGGAGTTGAAGTCCACAAGTCTTAAAGTTGCCAAGTTTGGGGACCTCTGCTCTGGAAGGTGTCCACATTTTTAAGAACTGTCCTTGCAATTCTGAGATGCATTGAGAATGCTTCTCTACAGTTAAGGGACAGGTTTGGTTCCCTTGGCTGTCAGAGTCTGGTACTATCTCATTAATTTCTTATTAAAGTTATTTTTCCCTCAGTTGGTCTGTCTTAGTAACTTTTTTACATTATCAGCAAAGCAGCCATAAAGTTAAGTCAACTTTATGGCATTTCTTCCACCCTTATCCCCCCAAATATTCTTTCTTGGATTTTCTTGGATCCTGGAGGTTAATACAGTGGAACCTCGGTTCACAAACACTTCTGTTCACAACCAAATTGGTTCACAACCCAAGAAATCAACTAAATGTTCTACTCGGTTCAAGAACAAATCCTCGGTTCGCAACCAAAGTTATGGAACGAATTGTGGTCGTGAACTGAGGTTCCACTATATTAAGAAGATGAAAATTTGCTGATAATTTCTATATGGGGCTTATTCGTGATGCTTATAAATCCCTTCTCAAATGACAAAGCAAGAAGAATAGTCTCCTTTCAAGAAAGGCTGAATATGGCTTTTTAATAGGGCACACAGCCTTTATTTCACCTATGCAAAGAATGAAATCTTTAGCAATTAATGCTTCTTTCTGAAGACTCAAGTGAAATGCGAAAAGCATACAGACCATCCATAAAAGCTTGTACCGCCTTGTTTACATTGTTATCAAACTGCTGTAACACCAGCACTATCTCATTGTTGCTTTTGTTTGGAACAACTGAACGCACTGCATTGATCTGCAAGTAAGAGAAAAAATACACTTTGAAACAAGGAAAGGGCTACCAGTGCAAGACAAAATACAAATCAAAAGACCAATTTGTGTTGTATTTTTGTATTATGAATTTGCAATTATCTTTCAGACCCGCAATAGCCTATTTGTATAAAATAATCAGAATCTCTTAATGCTGGCGGTACGAATGAAAGAACATGTGAAAATTGGTTCCCCATTTTTTTACTATATGTCTAATGAATCCCATATTGCAGTTAAGCTACAGCTGCTTCCTTCTTGGCCGCAACTTTTTCCTCTTCCCACCTGAAAATTATTTATTTATTTGTTTATTTGTTTGTCAAACATATATAGATAAAGTATAAACATGAGCAAAGAAAGTATAAGTAAATAATGGGGAACAGTAGGACAGGGACGGTAGGCACTTTGGTGCGCTTATGCATGCCCCCTTTGCGGACCCCGTAGGAATGGGGTGAGGTCCACAGTGGACAGTTTGAGGTTGAAGCTGTGAGGGTTTGAGGCTGTAACAACGGAGTCGGGTAGAGTATTCCAGACATTAA
>JANHJO010009469.1:35903-46754 GCA_032468235.1 Pseudoxyrhopus heterurus
TCCTTCCTTCCTTCCTTCCTTCCTTCCTTCCTTCCTTCCTTCCTGCCTTCCTTCCATCCGTCCTTCCTTCCTTCCTTCCTTCCTGGAAAGGGAGCACCAGCAACTCCCATTTTAGCATTTTTGATACAAGAAGAAATAATTAGATAACAATGTATACTTTGATTGATTATCAGAAAGGGAACATTAATTTCATCATGGTGATTTCTGCAAGTTCTCAGACATTTAAGGTTGGGAAATGCAAAGATGCAGACCAGTTTCCATGTGAAGCATTGGGAAGTGCAATTGATCTGCTTAGGAAATGCCCTAAATCTCTAAAATGCAGTTTCAGAATGCAATTCTGAATTTGTCTTCATGGAAATAAATATGTGCATATTTCTTAATCTGTATCATTTTCCTCTTGACTTGTGGTATACGCCAATAGACTAAAAAATGACTGAGCAGAACTAATACATAAATATCAACACTTTAAAAGTTCATATTAATGCATATTATGCATCTAAAACATTTTTAGAACATCCTTCATTGAGGCAGGGTGTTATATCATGGGCAATCAATCAAGAATATTTTTTAAAAAACATACCAAAGTCAAATTAGGAGGAATTTGATTATAACTCCATAGGCATTCAAACTAAATTTGGAGTTTATTTTGTAACCCTTAGGAAAAGAAGAACAATTTTTTTGCTCTGTTATCTGTCTGAAATTCTATAAAAAATCTTTATATAAGCCTTATATTTTACTTATATAAGCCCTCCAGAGTCATCGTGAATTGGAAGGCCACATAAATATTCTTAATACATAAATAATAAATAAGTTTATTTTATTTGATTTTCATTCAAAGACAGAAATTTGATTCAAAATGCATATAACATTGTCAGAAATGCTTTAAATCAGCTGGATTGTTTCTTGGTCTCACAGGCCTATGGTTCACAGCTGTAGTAAGATCCTAGAGAGAAACCCATTTAGTAGACAGAAAGGAGTTATGGTTCAGGAGAGCTCAAATAGTTTTTACTTACCTTATAACTTTAGCAGTTCACAAGCTTCAAGTATGAGGAATTCAGAAGCAAAGATATGAAAGCGGTCTGGAGTAGTCCAAAGGTCCCAGGCCAAAGAGAGTCGCATAGATTAGTTCATGAATCAGTCAGAAGATCCACACACAGGACAAGATGCTAGAAAGAGCAGAACACCATAGAAACATGACTGTGGAGCAGGAGAATCCTTTTGGTCAAGAGGAGAAGGTATGAAAATTGGTCTTATATAGGCATGACTTAATTAGAGGAATTGCTGCCTTCCTTGAAGAGTCATGATCATCAGTTCTGGTCTCCTTAACTCTTAGTGTACTCTTGAGTTGGACATCCTATTGGAATCTTCTTCCTCATTATCTGAGTCATCCTATGGTTCATTATATCTGGGATGCCTTTCATCACCTTTTGGCTTTCCAGGTTGACAATCCATGAAGTCTGCTTCTTCAGCACCTGAATCAGAGTTAGAAGATGCCATAATACACATGTGACCTCTGAAGCACTTTGAAGCTACAGAGCTGTCTGTGCTTTTCATCTATATTTCAGAGAACTGAGATTGTGAGGCAAGTGTGAATGACATGTAAGCAAGAGTTTGAAGCAGTAGTAATATTTTTGTCTGTGGAAGATTGTTTTTTTCTAAATTTTTATCCTGATAGGTATATTCTGTCAAAAAGTGATCTTACTACCATAGTTTTGCAATGAAGAAATATCAGGAGCACAAACAAAAATCAATAAACATCCAGAGATCAAAAGCCATTTGGCAAACAGAAGCCAAATGAAAATCAGGATAATAAATGAAGAAAAGAACTTGAGATTCTGAGTGCAGAGATAGCCAGAATGTCAAAAAGAAGAATATTGACTCCCTGAAATGCAACTGTGTCTTTGAGAATTATGTGCATTGATTTGTTAAAAGTCCTTCAAATTCCACATCCAATTTGCATTTGATTTTGAATAAATATCATATTTCAGTGTGTAGATTTTTGAGATAGTGATGACTAATTTTTGAAAAGGAGAGAAGCTTCAAATGCCATTTGCATATAGAAATCATCATTAAAAAAATAACACCAAAGCTTTCCACTGGTCAAGCATGTACCTCCCCTTTTTCACATTTAGCCATCAGTTATTATTTTGGTAACTTTTGCACTTGCATTGGTTTTTTTCACTGAACATGCTTCCCTTTGATATTAGAAGGAAACAAGCACTGCTGGAAACTCTATGGCTGACCTGTCATTAGAGTTGTCATTACAGCTAGATGGTGTGGCCTGAATGTTTAATGCCTTATTATTCTATTTTATGTTGCTTATGAATCATTCTAAAACATTTTGAAAAACAAAAAAGAGCATGCATGGGTCAGACGGATCATTTTTAATTTAATTGCTCTTGTTATAGCTGACTAGTCTCGGAGGAAGGAATGTTCTTTATCATTCTACTGTTGAGAAAGAAAATGTGTATAATTGAGTTCTGCCACTACCTTGTTTGGGGCGGCTCTAGTAATTAATTTGTCTTTGGAAGCATTACTTGCCTTAAGGCAACCGTCATACATTTAGATTTTTTACAATCCTTGGCATCCTGTTCATGCCACATAACATTAATATATTTCTACTCATTCTATGTCAAGATATTGTTGGGATGAGTTATGGCTAATGAGAATCTATCATTCTACCTTTTAACTGTAGGAGAAGGAAAAAAATAGAAAAAGCATCAGTGGCAGCCACAGGGTCTTCCCAAAATATAAATAAAATTACATTCTTATTTGAACTTGGAAGCATTATTTCAATGTATAATACCTACCTTATTCTTTCAATCTATACACCTAGGTATCAGTTGATATGATGCATGGAAATGTAACTATTGTTTTGAGTCTCCAAATGAAGATCGGAGACAGGTAACTTTCGAATTTACTTTAATTACCAGTAAGTGAATATTGATTTTCATACAGCATTTGGCTGGCATGCTGCCATCATGCGGTCATTTTCCAAAATACAAGCCCCATACTTTTGAATACCCCTGGTCTCTTCCCTTTTTATTAAGCAAAATGTTAGTAATGACTACCATCCTGAAATAGAATTATAATTTTCTTCTGTTCTTTTATGTCCTGTTCTCGGAGATTGCCAGGACAAGTCCCTCTGGTTTTCTTGGCAAGGTTTTTCAGAAACGGTTATCTTAAAAAGCTAATCAACCCCATCTTTCATCCTAGTGATAATTAGGTTCATGCACAACTACACATCTGTCTATGCAAGAAGGCCACAGTCTGGTTATAGATATTTCAAAGTAGTCTTTCTCTTCTAGATTACTTTCAGCTTTTGCATTAACTTGCACTGACTTTCTAAGATAAGATATGTTAGAAGAGGGGAAAAACAGATGTTTTTGTAATTATCCATTCATGATTTTGGTGAAGATAAGAAAGCATCTTGGAATAGGTAGGTAAACTTTCAGACAAATGAATTATTGAGTTTAATCCTGATTTATTTAAACATTTGTGTTAAAAAGGAAATGCCCAAGTAATATCAAAGGATATATGAGACAGAGAAACAACACATAGGTTTTGAGTGATATGAGTTATATCACTTTGGCTTCTAATCCTTTGTTGCAATCTTGGCAGCATCTTAAATTTTAATTTTTTAAGTCAGGGATAAGTGCAGTGACTGGTTTGTGTCTTGTTTTAAACCATGGTTTAGTTATGCATTGCAAGCATTTCTATCTTGCTTACCATAATGAAGCAATTTATAAACTTTAAATATGAAAATAAAGAAGGTAAAAAATCAAGTTCAGCTGCAAATAAAAACTAAAATAAAACTCAACCAAAATCTTAATGGTTGTGGAAATGCACATGGGCATCCATAGAAGGATATGCAAAAGAGGCAAATGACTAATTTGCTTCATGACATCATTGTGAAAATGATGTAAACGTATTTAATTCATGTAATTTATATGGCAATGCAATGATACATGCAATGTCAGTTTTATAAAATTGTGCCTTCTACTGAATATGCATGACAGAGCAACATAAGCAGAAATTTTTAAAGATACTCTAAAACACATCAGCCCTTGACATAGTAGACAGTGAAGTTCATTCCACAGGGCAGTTATCTCCATGAAGAAGGCTTGCTTCCATATATCCCCTTCAAGCCACCTAGTAGCTTTGTTACAGATAACAAGGCTACTGACAATAGTGCGTGTTTTAGGTTACTGAAACCCAGATTTCAGATAGCTTGAACTTAAACTATCTGAAACTTTGAGTAGGAGACCAACATTCTGAATGTGGTTCCATAATTGACTTTTGAACTACGTATTTCCATTGCATTCGAAACAAAACTGAGGTAGAGGAAGTATTGGCTTGGGGAAAATTCCAGCTGAAATGGTGGCATCTTTAGGAAAAAGTCCTGCCTGAAACATCATTGCAATCATTGTGGGAAATGTTGAGCTAAATGAAATAATGATCCAATTCAACAGAAGACTGTTTGTTAGACTGTTTATTCTCCTTGAGCTTTATTTGCTTATTCATTACATCTCTAGAACATGCAACAACCACAATTCCCTGGGTTGTACAAATCCATTCAAATATGTCATGAAACAGGAGCTTACCCATTGCATAGCATTCATGTATCAAACCTTTAACCACTGAGCCATCATGCTCCCTAATTATAACAATACTAACAGCAAAAATCTAGCAACAAAATCATAAAAATTTACTCTACCTTGGAAAGGAAAGAAATAACAATTTTCAATTGGTGCCAGAAATATCCAAATGTGTGTGACAGACAACTCCTCTGGGGAACCCATTCTTGATAAACAAATACTTTGTCTTCTGACTGCTCATCTGGTCTCATTTGGTGGAGGTATCTGAAGAAGATGCTCTGATGCAAGTAATAGAATCCAGGTAAATGAAAATTGGAGGATAACCTCATATGAATAATCTAGTTCAAAACTATTTTCAAGTTTTGAAGTTAAAATCACCAAGCTGACTCTGCCAGTGTAGACTGAAAAACACTGGCATAATTTAACTGAGTGTATCTGGAAATTCAAGTTATGTAGGAACTCAGAATTAGCAGGGATTAATGAAGCCATCCTAGAGTGCATTTAGAAGAGGCTAGAAGCTATTAGAAGCTTTTGGGAAGAACTTGCTAGATATTGTGAAAGCAGATAAGCTGAACCAACAAAAAGCTGAAAGAATGGGGAATAGCCGATAAGATGCTTAAACTATACAGGAATAGCTGTTTCATGTGAGCCCTAAGAAAGACAACAGTTTATGATAGCCATGCCGGATTGAGGATGTTCTTTCTCCAAAATAAAAATTACTGTTCAATTATTACTGTTTGTACCAGAGTATAGGATACAAAAAGATACACATCTGATGGCTGGAGCCACTTTGCTTGCTTGCAACTTTTGTCTTCTGTTCACTAAGTACACCCCACAGTATTTCATAAGAAACTATAGCTTTCTTCTGTTGATGTGTTCTTATTTTGGGATTAGCAAAAACTTTCAGACTAGTCAGCAATTTTACTTTCCAATTTGAATACATTTTTCTGAATTGTTAAGGAAACTACAAGGAGGAGGAGAAGCAAGTAATTCCTTCATGATTTAAAAGGGCCTGTGCCAGAGGTGCTATTCAGCCAGTTCTGACAGGTTCTGGAGAACAAGTAGTGATAATTCGGAGAACCAGCAAATACCACCTCTGATAGGCCGACTACATAGCCACACCCACCAAGCCACGCCCAGAGAACCGGTAGTAAAAAAAATTGAATCCCACCACTGGCCTGGGCCTATCTGTCTTATCCTATTTTCTGTACCACAACCATATTTTCTGTAAGTGATCCTTTCTAGAACATATAAAAACAATATTAAATATTAAATAGAGTAACCTCTCTTGGAAAGACCCAAGCTAAATCAATATGTCAGGAGCATGAGAGTTTGCTATGATGTAAACTTGGTTTACTATTATAAGCAACAGATCTCTCCAAAACCTTCAGTATACTAGCACCTACTAATCAGTGTTAAAAAATTTTTTGCTGCAGAATTGTCTGTCTCCCAGAAATTGCTATTCAGTTTCTGTTACTGGAAAATGATGGCATGTTTCTTCAAAAGATTCAGCTGGCAATATTTGCATTTAATCATTGTCATCATGGCTACTAAAAGTTAGCAGTAGTTCGCAGTCAAATTTTATTTGTGTTTCCATAAGCTGCTACATCTGCTGTTCTTATTTTCATTTGAAGAAAAGGAAGAAATATAATACTAAACATTAATATGATGATAACATAGCAATGATGATGTATCTTTATAGTATGGTAGTGTGTTGGCAAGTAGACGAAGTAGTGTTCCTTTTTTTTCTTCCTAGTGGAAACTCTTCCTTGAGATCAAACTATGGCTTCCTGTTTCTTTTGTTTGTAGAAATAGAAAAAAAGCACACAAGAAAAATGATGTCTTGGCTCTGTTCATTTTAATAAACAGACCCATGTATTATTGACCTAATAAAATCTTCTTTTGAAAAAACTTGTGCATGCTTTTTTGAATACTTGAAATTTAAGTTTTCATTATATCAGCAAAATTATTCCTTGCTATGTTTTTGAAAAGCAAATTGCATACAGCAGACTAGGTAAAGAACTAGAATAACTTAAACCTTCAAAGGAAAAAGAACAATAGTTTTATTAAATGTGATTACTCTGAATGTGGTTCAGTGGATTATTTTCTATATTGTGCTTAAGACTGCATGCTTACACAAAAGAAGAAAAATAGCTGAGTTTAGAACAATTTAAAATGAAATATGACATGAATATGAATTCCAGTTTGTAAAGTTAGCTTTGTAGCTGAAATGCTTTGGTTCTGCTGTGAAATTAGCTTTTTTTTTTACCTATAAATATTTTTACCTTCCCTAATAAAAGATACTTGTAATCTACGGCTTAGAAAGCACTGATGGAACATCAATTTTAAGACAAGAAATGGGGTAAGGGAAAAGTGAGGGAGAATGCAGGAGATATAATTTTTGAAGCCAACCTGGGATAAGAATTGAATTTTCCAAAATCATTTAGAGAATAGAAAGTTCTCAATACTTTGAAGTTATAGAACCAAAAGAAAGCCTTATAACCTCAATTGCTGTTTGTAAAGCAAATCAAGGTGTTTACCATAACTAAAATCAATTTACTGCCTTTTGGATTCTTTAAATGTAGTTGAAGAGCTTATTGGAGGAAAAGTTGAACAGATCAAAAAAGGAAGTTTTTCAGAAATGTATTTTTAACCCAGCAAATAAGAGGTACATCTATTTATATAAAAGCTCATTTATCATGCTCTGGCTTTGATGGAGAAAACTAAATCCAATATATGATGGTTATTTCTAGTTGCAGTTGCCATTAACCTTGTTAATTCTGGTTATTTTTTCCTATAATTTTTTTTGCTATAAATGAGAGGTGAGGAAATTATTTCCCACTATTCTTATGGTAGCCCCTACAGAAAGGAAGAAACTCACATGTCAGAAACTGAGGCATAAGGGATATCTTTGGCATCATAGTTTTCCTGATATTACCTAATCTTCTGACTTGAGAATCAGAGGACTACAGGAACAGGACTAGGATTCCAAATATTTGAAGAGTTCTGTACCTAATTTAGGGACAGGCAACCTGACATCCTCCAGCAGTTGGACTCCATCAGACCTAAACACACAACCCAAGGAAATATGAGAACCATCTTCCAAAACGTCAGGAAATCACCAAGTTACCTATCCTCCTTTCTGATGCACACATTTCCTGCCAGAGAACTGCTGATACATGAAAACGCCCACTTGACTGCCAAGTCATGGTGAGGAGCTAACCCATAAGGTCCCCTTTAAATTGACCATGCTGAGATCTCAGTAGAAATAAATCCATTTCGGAAGCTTTCCCACATGGCACTTTTCATAACACTTTTTGTTTAGCCTTTAAGGGATTACAGGGTTGTAAAAAGGGAATGTATTTTTTTGTGTGGTTTTGTCATGATTTTGTCAATTGGCTTGAATTCATTTAAGTTGCTAGAAGACACTTCTTGAGACTTCCATTAATCTATGGAACAGACTATTGATCCATTTATCCTGCTTCAGTGACTGTTGCATCCAAACTATTGGATTCTGCACATTTGGTTTAGAGATCCTGTAACAACACTAATTCAATACATCTCAAAAGCATCAGACTGGGAAAGTTGCTTTATATGAAAGCCCCGGGAAGTATCATTTGTTCACTCATGGCGGTTTTCCCTTCTCATAATCAAAATTAATGGAGACCTAAAGAAGGTTCCATATGTTCTGAGGTTATGAAGGAGCTTAACGAGAACAGATAAACTGGTGCTGGAACTTGGCAAGATAGAGATATTGTTGATTGGAGAATCTATATCCCTACTTCCGTAATCACTTCCAGATTCTCTTTGAGTAGAGTAGGGTAGGATTTTACTGAAAATCATATTTTTGAATTTGCTAGGGATTTCCTCAGCTATGCTTTAAATTTCCTGGTGATAACTAGTTCACAACATGCCTTCCACCATCTGTATGTGTATAGGCAGGCTACAGAGACAGAACTTAGCTTTAAAGCATATCTTTATAGTAGCCATATGCAGTCATTTGGACCTGGGGTTGTGCTCAGAAGATAACTCATATTTATTTCAAAAATATGTTTAGCTTATTGTGTGGAACAAGCTGAATGGAACATATGGACTCATTTCATTGTATTTATAAGTACAATTTCTTGAGAGCTTCAGGGTTCTTTTAAGAATTATCTACTACTTGATCAGCTGCCTTTAACACTTAAATCATTTTAAATGACACTGAAACTGCCATAATTGCTAAATCTGCATATGTGTAATAATGTCTCTTAGATATGCAAATCTAATGTGAAAGCATTATATATGGGTCTTAGATTTAGCTCAATGTAGGTAGTCCTCATTTAACGAATACTTACTGACCATTTAAACTTACAATGGTGTTGAATGAGTGATGTTAATGATTGATCCTTGTAGTTGTGGGCATCTAAGCATGCTGCAGTCATGTGATTACAGTTTAGGTACTTGGCATTTATGATGTCGCAGTGTCCCCATGGACCTGTGGTTACCATTTGTGACCTTAAGTGCTGGCTTTTGACAACCAAAGTCAATGGGGAAGCCAGGAAGTCACAAATGGTGACCATGTGATTTCACACTTAAAAATGGTGCAGGATTTCCTTAATGATGGCAATCAGAAGGGCCAGAACAGTGACATGTGTCGGAATATTTTCTATATGAGGTGATAGATCTTCCAAGTGCCATTAGCAATAAGATACAAGAGCCCATTATCTTAAATATAACATACTTTATTATAACATAAAAAATAACAAACGTCTATCTAAAGCAGGCATGCAAGCCTGCATCTGTATCAAAGCATCTTCATCAACTATAAGAACAAGTGGCTGAGAGAGCGAGGGGGTGAGGACCCCTCACTCTTCCTGTTGTCAGAGTGAGGACCCCTCCTCTCTCTGTTGTCTGCTTCCTGGGTACCTGGTACCTTTCCATCAGGTACTTGGTAACTTTCCACTAGGGTCTTTGTTCTAGGAACATGCTATTGATTGGCACAATACCTGACAACATGAACATTGTGCTATATGACCACATCACTTAACAATGGAGATTCCAGTATGAATTACTATCATTAAGCACAGATTACCTGTATCAGGGGAGATGAACATATTTGGACAAAAAGGGAGTGGAACTTGCTTGTTAGGATCTGACAAATGAGTTCTGTGTATGAAAATGGTACTGAAATCCAAACATGGGATCTTTGTGCTGATTGCAAAGCAGCAGTGTATCTATGTAATATGCACTTCCCTCTTCATAATCTTGATTTATTTCCACTCCAGTTTTTAGGGGGTGTTGCAGAGACCCTTGTAAACAAAGAGGAGACCTGAGTAGTGAGTAAGAGAAAGTAAATGCTGCACTTTTCTCTCATGTAGAAAGTCTGCTGAAGTTAATTCCCCCACCCAGAATCCTGAGCACTTAGGGATGGGATGATCCACAAAAACAGGCTTACTGAAGTCTCAGCAGTCCAAACCAAAAATTTAGAGTGACACTCAAGATAAAATATCAAATTAAGAAAGTCAATGGGTCTGGCAGTAGAAGATTGAAACTGACTCTTATTGCACCAATGGTCTCAATAAGCCTCCTAGCCTTGGCTATGATCATATAAGCACAAACTTTACTTGTGTTGTCTCTAGTCCCTTCCTTCCCTTTGAGTAAGGTTTTCCAACATGATGAACTAGCTCTCTTCTAGGGCAGTGAGCTAAATTCCAGCCAGGCAGACTAGAGGGATAGGGAAATCAATTCAAACAGGTCTGATAAGGATAATTCTATCAGGCATCTGCTCTATAGCTTCTGCCTCTCCCTCAAACTTTTCCTCCACCCCCTCCACTCCAACCTGCCATTTATTCGGAGTAGCCTTTATGTTTAGCAAGCATTGAGTCTGCAGGCATTTAGAAGGTTGATCACAAGGAGACTGGTGGTGTTCCTTCACTGCAAGGTGAAATCACAGAATTTCCAGCTTTTCTATTGTTTTTCCAATTAGCCAACTGGAGGGAATGCTGATTGGTTATGAATGTTCTCAGCATTTTGAAGGTTGATAGCAACAACTCATGATCAACTTCAGATGATTTTTGAGGAACCGGAGAATAGAAACAATAGTGGTTGTGTGGAACAGCTCCTTTCTTCATGATGAGGTCTTTGAATGTTTCTTCTTTCTTGTATGTAAGAGGAAACAATACAATTGAACATCTGAAATTACCGTATATACTCGAGTATAAGCCGACCCGAGTATAAGCCGAGGTCCTAATTTTACCCAGGAAACCTGGGT
>JANHJO010009474.1:11195-27450 GCA_032468235.1 Pseudoxyrhopus heterurus
CAGTTTGGCTGATCAAATCCCACCAGCTCCAAGGTTGACTCAGCCTTCCATCCTTCCGAGGTCGGTAAAATGAGAACTCAGATTTTTGGGGGCAATATGCTGACATTGTAAACCACTTAGAGAGGGTTACAAGCCCTGATTGACGGTATATAAATACAGTGCTATTGCTATTGCTATGCCATCTCTTAATTTATCACTTCTGAGGCAGCATCTCTCCCCCCCTCCCAACTTCCAAGGTCATTCCCACATACCATTACACAAGGTTAGATATTCAAATTCAATGTGTACACTAGCTTGGTTGCAAACAAAATTCCTCATCAAGTATTACCTTTGAGTGTTAACACCCTCTGACAGAGGCAGATAAGTAATCCCTCATCTCTCCTAATTTTACTAGAGATGCAATCTAGCTCTACACAAATTGTTTCTATGTGAGCTGAAATCCTATATCGTTAGGTTCCAGCTATCATGGAAGTGATTGCATAGCGATGTAAGCTCTCTGCTCTGGACAGTTGTACTGTAAATGCAGAAACAGATTATTCACAAGTCAGCGGCCTAACTAAAAGAGGGAAAGGTTTCTCACTGTAGCTCTGAATGGGGCTAATAGAGAATCTTATCATAGATCTTTCTCTTTACATCTTTTTCAGATGCTTTTCAATGTTTGTGATATGTTGCCTGTGCAGTATTATGCTTGATTTAGTAGTATTGCTTCCAAACGCTATTGAATGGCATCCAACATTTACCCTACTAATGGGTGACACTACCAGATGATTTGCTTTTTTATGATATTATAATATCCAGGTTCAGACACTTCATATTTCTTTCTGGGTATGATTCTAGGAAAAGAGATGCTGTCCCAATATGGTAAGAACATGAAAACATTAATTATGGGAAAGTAGTTGTAATAGGTTGAAAAATGAATCATTTCCTGTTTCAGGTCTTGCACAATCTGGCTCCTGGGGATGTTTCGATGAATTTAACAGAATTGAATTACCCGTCTTGTCAGTAGCAGCTCAACAAATTTACATCATTTTGACAGCAAGAAAAGAAAGGAAAAAGCAGTTCATATTTTCAGATGGAGATGTAGTGGACTTAAACCCTGAGTTTGGAATTTTTCTGACAATGGTAAATTTATTGTGACGAGAGTGTAGAGGTTCTTTTTAATTATTAATGAGAGAAAATCAACCATACATTTGTTATACAACTTACTTGAAAATAAATTCATGTTTCATTAATTATTTTGCCTATCCTAGCAATATATTTACAAGCTATGAAATTTATAGCTATAGCTACAGCTACATTTTATTTCTCAAATAAAACTGATTGATTACATGCCATCAAGACATTGTTGACTCTTAGTGACCACATAGATAGATTTTCTCCATGTTGATCGGCTCCTGACCTGGTCCTTCAGCTCTTCCAACAGTGTCCCTATTGCCAATGCCTCGGAAATTGAATCTATCACCTTGCTGCTGATTATTCTCTTGCTCTCTTCCATTCCATCTTTTCCAGCATTAGATCCTTCTCCAGAGAGCTAGGGACTTCCATAAAATGCAAATATTTAATCAAATAAGGTTCATTTGGTATCTGTTTTAAGAATTTTTTCTGTAGACGAATTTTTGAAATCTAATACTCTGGCTCAGGGAGGACATGGTTTATCTTCTGGCAAGATGATATCTTTTCAGGGTCTATTAAATATTTTCATTCCCCCTTCATTACTTGATTGTATTGTGTTTCCATTTTTACAAATAACACTTGATTAATTGTTCATTGATTAATTGTTCATTGAGAATGAGAGAGCTGAATTGCAGTCAAATTTATCTAGGATCTGCCATTTTAATGTGATCTGATCAAAAAATAATTACAAGGTACAGTGTTGGAATCAAGTTAACCATTTGTGCTGATAAGTACTTCTGTGTGCTTAAGTTTAGAAGTGGGGAATTTGATTTAATGGAGGGAGTGGCTGTTGGCAAATAGCCAGTAACCATGTCTATGTGAAAATCAGATGTTACATCTGAACTAACAATTTTAAGGCTTAGGCAAAAATTTTATCAAAAAGACAACAATGTTTACATTAAGTAGATGTGCACATGAAGACTGTTCTCAGATTTCCACTTATTGCCCATCATTCATGATGTTTGCATGTACTAAAAAGTTCTCTCTATAGAGAAGACTGTTGGGAGTACCTCTGAGAATTCTTGAGATGTGGCAATAATCTTTTCAAACATATAGAATAACAGTCCCATGGTGGTAGGCATTTCTGTCTTCAGTCACATAAAAACAGAACATGTGCATGGAACTACAGACTTTTATTTTCCAAGAACATTTTTGTGACTATAATAAAGCTTGGGACTATGGGAATCCATGCACCATGCTCCCGGATATGACAAGAGTAAATGGCTATTTCTTCCCTCACAATCAGGAAACAGATAGGAGGTTCATGCTAGCATCTATATAAAGTAATATATATTGCACTCCTCCACTGTGAATTCAGGTAGATAAGAGTCTTTTGCATGAAAGGCAAGGATATGCCCCCACGCTGACTTTGAAATAAAAAGCACTATAGCTGGCCTATGGTTGATATAATCAAAATCAGTCCAACTGCTTTGAATTATTTCTGTTTCCTTTTATTCATAGAATCCTGGCTATGCTGGGCGGCAGGAATTACCAGAAAACTTGAAAATTCAATTTAGGACTGTTGCGATGATGGTTCCAGATAGACAGGTACTGCTACTACTGTGCCATATTGTCATGCAGTATCGTTTTAAATTTATAGAGCATCACTTTTATATCCCCCAAGCCTCATATACTCTTTTATATCTTAGCCAGGGTTATTTTCTTTTCCCTCTTACTCTTGATTAATTTTTTTAAATCTGTATGATTCCATTTCAGATCATCATGAGAGTGAAACTTGCAAGCTGTGGCTTTATTGATAACGTCATTTTGGCTCAGAAATTCTTTGTTCTGTATAAGCTTTGTGAAGAACAGCTTACTAAGCAGGTAATATTTTGTTCTCTTGTTAGCCATGGGCAAAAGGTGGTCATAGCTAACAGAGAACAGCTGAATCAGAATCTTTTAAGTAATAAAAATAAATATGTAAACCTAACATGGAAACCTTATCAAGGCTTTTCCTAATTGATTTTGGCCTATTGCTATAGCGTGCATAATTAGGTGAGTTTGGGCTAACTTCCTTATAAGTCTTCCTTTATCATGGTGGTAACTGGCAATCCCCTAGACCCAGGTTATTTATCTATTTAATAATCACATTTATATGGCTGCCCATCTTACAAAAAACAGTGTACAACAATAAGTAGAATAATAAATATATATAAGTAGTCCTCAATTTACAATCACAATTGGGCCCAGAATTTTGGTCATTATTTGGGACACTCGTTAAGCTAGTCACCTCATGACCAGATTAAATTTTATGACTTTTATGATGGTCATAAACTTACACACTGCAGTTATTAAGTGGAACACATAGTTATTAAATTAACCATGTGGTCATTAAGCAAACCCAGCACATTCAAAGGTGGTGGGTTTTTTTTTTTTGCCATTTTCTGCAAGAAAATAGCAAAAAAAAAATAATTGCAAATTGTGGTCATGACCATGCAGGGACAATACAATATTTTATGATGATCAAAAGGGCTTTATAAACTATAAAGTATTTTTACTAAGGATTACATGTACTTTTTAATTAAAATTTAAAAACATTTTAAAATTTGAAATGTACAAAATGCATATGCTTGTATTGAAGTACTTATCTGTAATAGAAAATAGGTTTTACTGTTTTCAAACGTTCACAATTCTGTGAGTGCCATTACTAAAGAAAGAAAACATGCACAATCTATTCATCTATTTTGTTTTTTAGGTTCATTATGATTTTGGGTTAAGAAATATCCTTTCAGTGCTGAGAACTCTTGGTTCACAGAAGAGGGCAAGACCAGATGACAGTGAAATGAGTACTGTTATGAGAGGTCTAAGGGACATGAACCTCTCTAAACTTGTAAGAATGCATCCATTGCAGTGTTTGGTATTGATCTGGTTGCAATGTTTTTATTATTTTTTTTAGTATTGTTTTGAGCTGTTTTCAAATGAAAACAATATGATGCTCTAGAATTATATTTTGACAACTGACATTATTTATAAATCAGTTATTCCACTGAATAATTAATGAAAGCCTCATTCTCTTTAAAGTTAATTATTGTACTTAAGAAGATTTGGAGTAACAATTTATATCTTCGAATAAAATTTTGAAGGCTGATTTTGAGCAAGAAAATATCTAGCCCCTCTACACAGGGCCATAATTTTAATTTTGATCAGGGAAGCCAGCAGCTAATTTTGGTAAAAGAAGAAATATAGACAGTAAAATGTAATTTAAACTATTCTCTCAGTGAAATATGAAATGTTGTAAAAGCTATGAATACACTGGAAGCTGTTTAAACTTCCCATTGCTAGAGTAATTATGAAAATGATTTAGTAAGCTTCTTGTATACTTCTCTAGAAGTATGTGATTCTCAGTCTGACTGCGTACTCTCTTGTGCATATATATATAGTTACTTGATTTGCATACAATAAATTAAGCAAATTACACAGAAAGTAATAATATTGAAACCCTGTTGAATCCAACAGAATCAGGTTGTTGGAATTTATGCAGTACTTCCATATAATTTATTGACTTTCATAAATTGTATCTAGATTGGTCTCTATGTTCACAAGCTCACAAGAAATATATATTTGAATATTCTGTTGCTGCTCCCTCCCCACAAGTCAACAATTTATATTTAAAAACATTTTTTTTTTGTTATCCAGGTAGATGAAGATGAGCCCTTGTTTCTTAGCCTTATCAATGATCTCTTTCCTGGGTTGGTCCTGGATAGTAATACTTACGTTGATCTTCAAGCAGCAGTTGCAAATCAGGTTGATGAGGCAGGACTGATTAATCATCCTCCTTGGAATCTTAAACTTGTACAGGTATAACATCACACATTTTAGGCTTTCAGAAGGCAGTACTGTAGAATATAAAACTAAGTTAATTAAAATAGTTGCAATGTAAATTTTACCATCATTTTTCTCATATTTTTTAATAAATATGTTTGAGAGCCTCTTCTCAAATAAACCAAGTGTAAGACTACATTTTTACATTATGTATGTAGTTATTAATATTCAGGAACCATACCCAAATATAACTTCACTAGAAAGAGATATAACACCCCCTTTCCTCTACTTCTAATAACCTGATGCCTTCAGGTAATTTAGGAATATAGCTCCCCCATCCAATGGCTGTTTTGGTTGAAAGTTCTGGATATTGTATATGAGGAAAAGGTCTGAAGGGGGCAATTGATATGAACTCATAGACCCTCTTATGATTTAGCACCCTTCAAGATCAGTGTTCACAGGAACATTCTATTTATAAATTCCCCTTCAAATTGATGTTACAAATTGATGTTAATTGGAGCTATTATGTATTGTATCCTGTTCTATGGCATTTGGAGACAAAGGCCAAAAGAGTAGAATGTTGCACCCAATTTTTACAGGCTGAATTTTTTCTCTATTAAATATGTTGGGATTTTATATATATGTTAGCAGTACCTATGCCATGGTTAACTTCACCATTTAGAATTTAGCCATTTAGCATTTTTTTCTAATAACAGTGAGCTTTTTCCTAATGCTAGCTCAGGACCTCTCATAAAATATGCCTTCTCACCCTTCATGTTTTAGCCCTGCTCCAGAGAAAATATTTTATGAAAGCAAGTCCAATAATCCAGTTCCATTCCTCTCCTACCACCCCTCCTTCTTTAGTTATATGAAACTTCAAAAGTACGCCATGGGTTGATGACGCTTGGACCAAGTGGATCTGGAAAAACAGCAGTTATCACTATATTGATGAGGGCAATGACAGAATGTGGATATCCTCACAGAGAAATGCGCATGAACCCAAAAGCTATTACAGCTCCTCAGATGTTTGGAAAACTGGATACAGCAACAAATGATTGGACAGATGGAATTTTCTCCACCTTGTGGCGAAAAACCCTTAAAGCCAAGAAAGGTATGATAAACCCACTGAAGAGTCTGTTTAAATTGGAGCAAAGTACAAATATTTTGAAATAAAGAAATAACTAGCAACATAATCACAGAATATCACTTTCCTACTAAAAGTATTCTGCTTTCATCTATATTGATATTTCTTCCGTCCCCCCCCCAAAAGGAATTAGACCACGTGAACCAGGATAATATGAAAAACTGTACTTTTCTGTCATACAAATTGTTTTTTATTTCAATTTTTAGGGAAAAAATGTACCAGTAAAAAAGCTAGTACATGCACTACCATCTTCTCTTGGTGGATAAAAGACCTAGATCTGATTGCAGTAGGCTTAAAATGTGCAGCACGTAATCAAATTGTAACATTATATATGCATTTCAGAATGATGAAGATGATGATGATGATGATGAGCTTATTCACTGAACAAGAAGTTTTGACCTTGTGTAAACTCTTTCATTTTATTTCCAGGGGAGAATATTTTTCTGATTCTAGATGGCCCTGTAGATGCAATTTGGATTGAAAATCTGAATTCGGTGCTTGATGATAATAAGACTCTCACTTTAGCAAACGGAGATCGGATTCCAATGGCTCCTACTTGCAAGTTGCTCTTTGAAGTGCACAATATTGAAAATGCTTCTCCTGCTACAGTTTCCAGGATGGGTATGGTGTACATCAGTTCTTCTGCCCTAAGCTGGAGGCCAATATTGCAGGTATGTGTTTTCAGAAAAGATTTTTTAAAAATTAATTTTAAATTGTGGGACAGTTGACTGGCATTCGCCTTGGGTTTTTTTCCCTCCACAGGGATGGTTGAAGACTCGTACTCCACAAGAAGCAGATGTATTACTGGGTCTATATGACAAAGTTTTTGATACAGCATATACCTACATGAAACTGACTCTTTTTCCAAAAATGGAATTGCTAGAATGTAACTATATCATGCAGGTATATTTTTTAATAAATCTAACAAAATCATGCCATATTGCTATCGAAATACACAGTCTCCTTTTCTTGACAAAGCTATTGGAAAATATGAGGTACATTAAATACAACTTTGTTATGTTCCTTGTAAGTAGCAAAATATATAATGTGAATCAGCACTTATTTTCATTTTAGATTATATTCCAGGTATTCTTACTTTTCTCCTTTTCTCTTCTCTGTTTCTCTTTAAAATATTTTTAGTCTATTAATCTTTTGGAAGGCTTGATACCCTCTAAAGAAGAAGGTGGCATTGTATGTCTGGCACATCTTCACAGGTTATTTGTCTTTGGCATAATGTGGAGTTTAGGATCCCTTCTAGAGTTGGATAGCCGGGAGAAGTTGGAAGCTTTCCTGAGAAACCATGAAAGCAAACTGGACTTGCCAACATTTGATAAAGAGGAAACACATACAATGTATGAGTATTTTGTCAGTGATTGTGGTAAGTGATAGAGTAGTGCAATGCTTCTTAATTTTTTTTAATAGCCTTGATATTTTTAGTACAGTTTAGCAGAGAATATTATCCTTTTATAGACATTATTCAGCCTGTAACATGTAACTTTGGCACTCATTTATAAATCAGAAACTCTCACTTAGTTGAGTGGTTTCTAATACATTTTAGTCATTGCTGCTAATGAGTCAATTCTGATTTAGTTGTTTTATTAACTTTGTTGACTTCAATGCCATCTCAGTAACTGGGTGCCTGGAGGCAGTTTAGAATCACGAAGTTAAAACATAGGCAAATAATATTTAACAAACAAGGACCAAATGGTCCTTGGCAGGGCACACATTATGGAGGCAAATAACACAAACCAATTTCCCAACATTTTGTTTTAGAAATAGCTAGATAGTTCTGAATGGCAAAGATTTGCCCATCAAAGGGCATCCTCCCCAAAGGGGGGAAAAATTAGGATCCTTCATTCATGTTGATCTTATTGTCCATTTTCCATTATATCACCACCAGAGAGTAGAAAGGTGATAGCTGTTTTCCAAACTAACACTTTGCTGGTTACAAGTTATCTCACCACTAACCTTTGCTGGATTTTGTCTAATTCTGAGGCCTTAATTTGGTCAATCTACATGAAGATTGATCTGCCTGACAAAAAAAAAAAATCAGAGACCATGATTTCTTCAAGCCTATTGAGCTGCTACTGCACAGAATGTCTAATTTCTTAAGAGCCATTTTGATTAATAAGTACAGTAGTTAAAGAAGAGGAAATAATTAGTGCTTTTCTACTGTTGTTATATTCCAATTTAGGTGACTGGGATCACTGGAATAAAAAGGTTCAGGAATATATTTATCCAACTGAGAGTATTCCTGAGTATTCTTCTATTCTAGTTCCAAATGTAGACAATGTCAGAACACAGTTTTTGATGGATACAATAGCAAAGCAACACAAAGTGAGTGCATATTTTATTGGCAAATTATGAACTAACTTTGCCACTGGATATAATGCACATATTCTGCTAAGCCATCATACTGTACACTCGTATGTTTAGTTTTGCCTTAAGATGTTGGGTGAACATCTTAGGTTTCCATTCAGGTTTCCAAACTATGATTGTGAAAAGCTATTTGGTTTTTTTCACAATTTCTCTCCTAATTTTAAATTTTAGAAGCGGGAGGTATGATGGACACATTTGTGCTCAATGTCATGTGTATTTAATTATTTGATTTTTCTATTTGTGTCTATACATTGCCTATTTTGTCTGTGGAGATATTTTCAAATAATTCTCCAATGAATAGAAATACCCTTCTCTATCTAGAAAATATTCTTCTTTTCTTTTAATTCTTGTATTTCTTTTTCTTACTTTGCAGACATTCCAATTATCTTCTCTCCCACACCACTCTTTCCACACCACTTTCCATGCCAAAATGTTTTTATTAGCTATTAAAGTATATGTATGTATGTGTGTGTGCGCTGCACACCAGGTGACAGATTTTATCTGTGTTTCTACAACTATCCTAAAGCTCTTTTTCTTATGGATGAAATGGTTTTAACTCCAGTTCATTGAGTCCCAAATATAAATCAGATATATAATATATAATACAACAAGATAGCAAAGTCACATTGCTTTTTTTGTTGAGTTTAAGTGTATATTTTTTTTGGCAGAACTGAAGGGGTTTTTATATATAATAACTAGGATGTGAAAATAATGATACTAAAATTATTACAGGCAGTATTGCTCATTGGTGAACAAGGAACTGCAAAGACTGTAATGATTAAAGGTTATTTAAAAAAATATGACCCAGAAGAACAGTTATCAAAAAGTTTAAATTTTTCTTCAGCAACAGAACCTGGAATGTTTCAGGTAAATTGTAGATTTTATGAGCTGTTTCTATATCATCTGCTTCTATATAAACTATTTGAAATAACCTAAAGAAAAGGCACAATTTTGACATTTATTCTTAATATTCCAGCAATGATTATAAATTATTTCAAAGCATGCTTGCATAATTCCAATTGGTTGGCTTAAATTAAAAACTCATTACATGTCCATATAACAAACAATTAAAAATAGCTTCATTTTTATTTACTTTTTTGTGTTGTTTAATTATTAAGAGGACAATAGAAAGTTATGTGGACAAGCGGATGGGCAGTACCTATGGACCTCCAGGGGGAAGAAAAATGACGGTATTCATTGATGACATTAACATGCCCATTATAAATGAATGGGGAGATCAGGTACAGTTCTAACAAATGTCTCTTATTATACAAGTAAGCAATGTTTTGTTAATAAAAATGATACTTTTAAAAAATAAGCTATTTGGGAAAACTTTTCCCATGTTAATAATATTTTCTGATTGTGTTATAAAATTATTAGCACTGCTTAGAAACAGTATTTTAAGAATCAGTCTAGGAAAATTGTGGGCTGATTATAATGTTCTGCCTGAGTGGAGAATAACAGACTACCACAATTGAATAACAACTTCTATCTATTAAATAAGTACATATTCTTAAAGCAGTCAAGTCGTGTATTTTTCTTGATGTGCTTGCAGGACATTTTTAGGCAGTGCAACCCTTGTATGAATCAGGAGTGACAGGGATACATAGATTGCATTTTAATGGAGTTCCTGCATATGCAACTGATCCGTGAGCTCATATGTATGCAGACAGATGCTGTATTGGGTTTTAAATCTGCAAAGAAACCAGGAGCTCAGCAATACAGCATCTTAACTGAATACTCTTTCTTTGATTAAGTGTAAACAATGAAATGGAACCAGTTTGGGAATAGAAAAGTAATGAAGTATGGAGTGCCCGTATTTTATTTTAAAAGCCCCCAAATTCATTCCTTAACACTAAGATAGTTAGAATTGGGAGAAATTTTCCATCATCCGCAAGAGCTGTTTTCAAGGTGGTCCATGGGTAAGAAACCAAACTCAATTCATATGCCAGAATGCCCCTTACAACTATGCCATTCTATATGATTAGAGGAGATGAAGCCCCTGGATCTACCATTGTCCCACCAGGCTACCTTCTTCCTTGCTGCAAGTTCAAGGAGCAATAATTTTCCCCTTCTGTGAAAAGAAGAGTTTTGCTCAGAATTCCGAAATGGTCTGTGCCTGCGTGCTCAGGAGAAAAGCCTGTGGACCATCATAAATGTAAAGTTTCTGAGCATCGGGATTCTTACCAGCTATTGTTTGTAGAGAGATCAAGTCTTCAAAAATCTACATGTATGAGCAATGGAGATGGATTCTGAACAAGGAAGAAAGATTCAGAAAAGCAGAAGGTGCTGACAGTGCAGTTAGTGAAGGGGTGTCAGACTGGCAGCCCATGGCCCAGATGCGTCACGCTCAGGCCACACGCACCCCAGATCTGGGAAGGGGAAAAACATTGCAAAACATCACGTGATAGCAACGTGATGCGTCAAATTTGATACCCATGAGATAGTGGATTCCCCGTACCTGCTGTGGAAAGTTCTGAATTAGATAACAAGAATGTTCTCAGTATAAAGGATTAGTGTAGTTTTTATTGTAAATAAAAATGGTCATTTTTGAAATTATTTTCATTTACTGTATGTACTGTAAATGAAAATAATTTCAAAAATGTAAATACTGTATATAGTTTAATCCATTTTTGCTGTTGAAAGTTAAGATATTTCTTTCATCCTGAAATCAGGATAGGGCCATGTTATTCCTATTTAGTTTAGGTGGAATGATACTTTGCATACGGTGTAAATGTATACTTAAACCACATTCTGCCATATATCTGAAGTAGAATAAAAATATTTGGAGGTTTTTTTTTCTTTTGAAAGAATGATCTATTGCTTTTTAAAAAAAATGTGCAGGTGACAAATGAAATAGTGCGTCAGATGATGGAAATGGAAGGAATGTACAGTTTGGATAAACCTGGAGACTTTACTACAATTGTTGACGTGCAGCTTATAGCGGCGATGATTCACCCAGGAGGAGGTCGAAATGACATCCCACAACGCTTAAAGAGGCAGTTTACTGTATTTAACTGCACCCTCCCATCCAATGCCTCAATTGATAAAATATTTGGTACTCTCGTTTTTCTCTGTAATTTTAAGTAGAACCCAACAGATTTCATGCATTTTT
Organism: Pseudoxyrhopus heterurus; assembly: GCA_032468235.1. Lineage (NCBI taxonomy): Eukaryota > Metazoa > Chordata > Lepidosauria > Squamata > Pseudoxyrhopus > Pseudoxyrhopus heterurus. Next base: position 22,769 of record JANHJO010009474.1, read on the forward strand.
TTATGAGTGGATAATCCTTTTCCTTAGAAAAACTAAAGCCATACGTGTGTAAATTGGTGCATGGAATGAAATTGTCAGGCATTGGTATTTAATCTAGTTAATACTTTTACTTACTGCTCACTCCAGAAGTTCAATTCTGAGAAGCTCAAGGTTGACTCAGCCTTCTATCCTTCCGAGGTTGGTAAAATGAGGACCCAGATTGTTAGGGAAAATATGCTGACTGTGTAAACTGCTTAGAGAGGGCTGTCTAAGTGCTATTGCTATTGTTTATTTTTATTTAATTTTATTTATTTGATTTTATTTTACAAATATATTGATTACTGCTGAGGTGATCTAAAGAATGTTCTCCATCAGAATTAAAAAGAAATAAGTCTGCACCCATTTGAATGATCTTGCTGCAAGGAAATTACATCATTTGGATTCTCACCCAGTCCAAAAATTTGGATGATAAATAGGATGATAAATTCTCTAGAATGAAATGTTTCCTACTAATAGCTGAGCTTCATTTCAAGGACACTGTAATATAGATTCTTCAGCCATAGATGACTGAGCATTCATATTGTTTCTATATTTTGCTATGTTTTTGCCCAGTCCTTTGGAGAATTTATATTCCAGGGCCAGAGAGAAACCAAGCAATTTGTTTTTGAGAGTCTCACCTGGAATGTTTCCACATTATATGAGGCAGCCCTCCTGCTTCTGCAGATAAATGCGAGTTGAAATCCAAAATATTTGGAAGGCTTCCGTTTAGGAAAGATTGCAACCAAATGTTAACAACTATAATAAAACCACAGAGGAGTTTATCATTGCAGTCAAAGGAACAGCACAGACACAAGATAAAACATAAAGAAATATAAAATTATATAATGTCAGTACCAGGGAAATCAGGAGATCCAGGCAGTTCAAATGTATAGAAAGATTTATTGTAAGCATAAGTTCTCTACAGGAATCTGAACTACTAACAGTCAAGGGAAATTAGCAGGGTTAAGAATAGAAAGGAATTAAAGGTGGGCTGGACTTAGAGCTCTTGTGGGCATGAAGAGATTCATGACTGATAATAAGTTTGACCCCTCCCTCGGGCTCAGCCTGGTCATCTCTTACATATAGTTACTATTCAAATAAAATGTCTAGGACAATTCTAGCTGAAAACCTCAGACTTTATGAAAACTTGCATCATAATGAAAAGTGATTTCCAAAAATGGAGTGCCAACCATCAGGGAGTCCGTTTGCCTAGTTACCATCTAGTTCATTTGAAGCTTGAAAAGGAGTTCACAAAGAATATATAAAAGTATTCTTACTTTTAAGATCTTACCTGGATTTAATCTTATGGAAAAGCCACAGTGAAGCAGTAGGGCATATTTACAGGAAATATAAATAACAAAATTTAGTTCTGCATTGCTTGCCATTTGGGGATAATAAGCCTTGAAACCAAACAAGCTTCAGTTTTAAATTATTCTTAAATAATTAGAATTGTTTTTTCTATTATATTAAAGATGATATATTTATCATCTTTAATCTCACCAGTTTTCTAATTGTGGGCTAATAAGTCCTTTAACTAAGTTCTGTGTTTACAATCCTATACAGCTAAGAGAAAATCAGAAAAATTACAAATCCATACACCTGAGATGACTGCATGACACTGATGCAGTAAAACTTTAGATTTAAAGCTGTTCTTACTTGAAAATGTTAACGCTAAAACTGTGCTATTATTTTTCAGGAATAATTGGCTGTGGATATTTTCATTCATGTAGAAATTTCAAGCCTGAAATAAGTGATAAGATAATGAAATTGGTATCCGCTGGTAGAACATTGTGGCAATGGACTAAGGTATTAAAATCAGTACTTACTAGAAAGAGATTCACTATTTAAAAGTGTTACCGAAAAAAATCTGTTTTTATGTGTTATAGATGACTAATTTAATTCAATTTTCTTATCTGAACATAAAAAGGTAAGAGAGTGCCAGAATAATCTTGTCAGGTGCTAGAAAAATCTGGTCCACTAAGATATAAATACTTATTATGCTTTATGCAGTATTGTAAAATTCTTCATTATCTTCTGTTCTTCTTTGTCATTTTTTCTTGCAAGAGTTGTCCTCTTTGTTTTTTAAATTTTAAAATGAGAATAAGGCCTGGACCTTACATTAATTTATGCAAAAAGCCTTATTCATATGGTTGCTTTGGCAAAAAAAAAGATAAAAATTTCATCCTAGACAGGGATAAATCTAAAACCACCCCCCTAATCGAAATACACAAGTATGTAGTCAAGGAAAATTCACTCAAAAGGAAAATCACAGGTAAGATATATTTCCCATGTACCGATAGTTTAAAACATACTGAATACATTGTACTTGTGCTAGTGTATAAGGAAGACAATTGTACATGGGAACCTATATACATGTTTTTCTGCATTATGAGAACTTGCACAAAAACACATACATGTATATATATTTTTGTTATAGATAAAGATGCTGCCTACACCATCCAAATTTCATTATATCTTCAACCTGCGTGATCTTTCCAGAATTTGGCAAGGGATGTTAACAATTAAAGCAGAAGAATGTACTGATATTCATACACTTCTGGCTCTATTTAAACATGAATGTACACGCGTAATTGCTGACAGGTATGACTATTTACTAAAGCATTACAAGTAATAAGAGAAGGAATCAGCCACCTTCTACTCAGCTTTCATTTTGAAATCCAGATTCCAAAGATGAATTTGGAACCCCAAAACAAAACTACAAAAACAAAGCTGCAAAGAAATTCTTAAATGGGTTTGCACAAAAGTGAACTCACACCCTGCACAAGTCACTTTGGCAATATGTTAGGAAAAAAGGGGTGAGTGAGCAGGCAGAGTCTAATATATATATATTGACTCTGCATTATGAGTGAACTAGACATTTTAAGAGACATTTTAAAAAATTAAATTATTATCTTTCCATCATAGGGAAAACTGGTGAGGGACTTCCTGTGTTGAAGGAATTTTCAACTGTCGTCTTCTCCTCTCCATTTTTCCTGTCTCTCTTTCAACTTGGCTAGTACTTCAGAAGACTGGTGTAAGGAGACTTGACATAGCAATTTAGGATGTTTTATATCATCATAGAACTGCTAGAGGAGGGCAATAAACCCCATATTTCCAGAAGGTCAGCAATGGAAAAGATGGTGGTGGAAGCAGAAGGCCTTTTTCAATATTCTTCCACCTCTGCCCTTTCCAGCTGCCAATTGGTAGTTGTATTTATACCCCAGGCCAAGGAGAGGAATTTGAGCTGTTCCCATTTAGACTTTTGTGTCATGGTTAAATTGATACCCAGTGGTGCTGAAAGCAAAGGAAGACAAGACCCATGGAAGATCTGGGTGGCCTTTTGTCATGTAACAGAAAGCATGTTCAGATGTAGTGAATACTCTATTTTGGTTTCTCTAAACTGGATTTGGGGTAGGAGTCTAAAAGAACAAATGAACTGTTATGTGGTAATATGTTTCTGAATTTGATCAAACTCAGTTTTCACACAAGAGTAGTTGGCATGCTATTTTGTGATTATTATTATTTTTGTGAACAGTTATTCACTAGTCCAGTAGCCCAAGATGAAATGGCCATGGGGGGAAGTAACCAGTAATTAAATGGAAAGGTATGTTCCTACCATGGGGAACAGTATCTGGAAGAGAGACATATTTCTACAATACAGTGAAATAAAGAAAAGTAGGCAAACTAGACAGCACCACTTGATCCATCACAAATTAGAACAGTATTTTTTAACCTTGCCAATTTTAAGATGTTTGAACTTCAACATCCAGAATCCTGCATCCAACAATGAAAAATACTGAGTTAGAGAATACTACTTCTTAAGTTTGGCAGGAAAACACAGGTGGACAGCTGAAGTTAAATAGAGAATGAGACTGTTGTCTTTTGTTGTAAAAAGAAGCAGGTATTACGAGATAGTTGATAGGATAACTTTAAACATACCAGTTTACTTCATGATGAAATATGGTCCTAAATTGTAGCTTTGGCTTCATTCAGAAATATATTATGTACCTAGTTCTAAGACTGATATGAATGTTACTGAAATGGTTTTGTTCTCATTTGGTTTACATAGTAATTTAATCCAAAATTAGTGGGAGTTTTGCATTTATAATAACTAAATTTGTTTCTTGTAGATTTATTACCGAAGATGATGAAGAATGGTTTGACAGAAATTTTGGCAGAGTAATTGAAGAACATGTGGATCCAGACTTATCACCATTAGTTTCAGCTGAACCATATTTTGTAGATTTTTTGCGGGATATGCCTGAGCCAACAGGTGAAGAACCAGAAGATTATGTGTTTGAAGCACCCAAAATTTATGAAGTGGTATTTACATAGATTTTGATTTTTATATCTTTTCTTGAGTCTAGGATGGGTAATTGCAAAAATGTAATGAATAGAGTTACATAAAATTGAAATCCATAGTTGAAAACTGCACAAAGTGTATCCATTACATTCCAACATAATAAATATTCTGCAATAACTCTCTATAATGTTCAAGATTGGAGCCAATTACACTTGGTAGTGATACTTCCAAAGATAGAAAAAGTTCCAATAAAGGAGAATATTTGTAGCTCAGGGTTGAAATGTGGGGTCCTTAGTGCTCTCTGAGCTTGCTTGTTTTCTTGCAAACTTTTCATTATCCTAACTGGGTAACATCATCAGTG
>JANHJO010009477.1:0-10220 GCA_032468235.1 Pseudoxyrhopus heterurus
GTACGGGCGTACCGGGGCGTGTAGGCTGAATCCCATCACTGCATTCACCCTTATACAAACCATGGGGATTCTTTGGTATCCCCCCAGCCTCTCTTTCACCCCCATCCTGCCTGATGGGACCTGCAGCGCTTGGGCCTGCTTCCCATGCCTCCTCAAGGTGACCACCATTTTCAGGGCCCTGACAATTCCTTGTTAAAATGGTGGCCGCTTTCAGAGTTTTCTCTGTGATCAGCTTCCTCCTATCAGCTGGCCAGTGGGAGGCTGCAAAGCAATCCTGCCTGTTTCCTGGCTTTGAGTAGCCAGCCCTTGCATAAAAGGCAGCTTCAGGATGAGCTTCCCAAACCCTTCCCCTTTCTTAATCTCCCCCACCCTTTCCTCCATAGAAAGCCACATTCTTTAATAGAAATCAGCTGGGAGAGACAAGGCTTGTTGATCTTCTCTCCCCCAACCCCAATAAGGTGCTAAAACTAAATTCTCCCTCTGCATTTCAATCTCTATCCTATTAAAAACCTTACCTTAACTCCAGGCGGAAGACCAGATGAACCAAGGGAACAAGGAGAGAAAATCTTTGCAGATTTTTCCCTAGAATAGTTGGGGGGAAAAACTTCACCTCCAACTTGTGTAAGAAAATGGAGGGTGCAGAGTCTTTGCAAGCTTTAGCTGTCCATCCATTACTTGTAGAAGACAATCTGTAGTCTAGCCTTTCTTAGCTGGTCCTTCTTTTGCACCAGAAAGGCAGAGGAGCTCGAGAGGAGGAAGGGCAAGGGCAGAATTAAGAAAGGCAAGCATGCCCAGAGTTTTCCTTCTCCATTGTTTCTTCCTGGCAAGACAGTCAGCTGTGCGATGGGCCTTCATGCAGGGTGGGGAAGGCCTTGAGAGGCCTGAAGCAGCTGGGTTTGAGTCTTCGCTAGGCCTCCCAGGACATCCCCTGCCTCTGGGCTCCACTTAATGATCCATTCGTTCGTTTAACCATTTAACACTGTTCCGACATTCAACCCTAATAGGTAGGCTCTCTTATGGTCATAATTCAAGGACTACCTTTATGTTCTGCACAACAAGAGGAGGCTTCTCTATTATACAAAAGAATAGCTCAGACATTGTCATGCTGTGGACTTTACAGAAACATGCAGGTACATCTCTTCAAACAAAGCATAATAAGTCTTGTGAGCAATATTCTGACCAGATGTTTCTCTTGCAATTATTTATGAATGCTATCCTGGTACGTATAGAACGGAGCAACATATTTGTGTCTGGTTAAAAAAAAAAGTTTTCTCAGTCACAAAACATTTGATGCACAGTAGTCTTTGAGGAACTGCACCCCCTTTTACTTCAGTCTAAGAACTAAAGCAACTCAAAGTACATTTCTTCATTTTTTAGCCATGTTTGTCAGCCAGTTGTTAGCGGAGGAAACTATTACTTGCCAGTCTTTGGAAATGAGTCATGATAGAAGCTTAAATGCTGGGGACAGATCCAGTGTGAGTCTAAAACAATGTTTGCTATGTTTTGGAAAAGTTATTTTTATGAAACTTTTGGCCTACAATCTTCCCACTTGATTATGCTTCTTCTGTTTTCCCTGTGGTATATTTCAAAACTTGTGCCTTGATTTATACCTGTAAATAAATCCCTTTATTTATGGCAATGTAATATCTCCAGCCCTAATCTCTCCAGACCTTACTCTCTCCATTGTAATGAAATAGAGAGACATTACCTAAGATAGCCATGAATCAGAACGAGAGGAGTTTTTCATGCAAGCCCATTCTGTTCTCAGAGAAGGTGGCCCAAATGGCAGAAGGAAAAAAAGAACAGGAGACCTGCTGTCAGAATTGCCTATGACCACAATTTATAGATTTTGTCAGAAGCTGATTTATGTGAAAGAGATGAGTGAAAATTCACAATAAGATGCAGTAGGCAAGATAGATTTCTGAATTTTTCATGCAGATCAGGATATTCCTTACACATGTCAGGGAATGTTTGTATTACTTAAAAGATGTGTTCCTGCGAAACAGGAAGATTCAGGAACTTTCTGGTATTCCTGTGCAGTTTAGTCCTAGAAAGGCAAGCAAAAATTCCCATTGACAACTATGGATGGAAACAGATCTAGGGTTAAAATTCTAAGTATGTGACTACTCTGAATAAGAACTGAACAATGAATCTGTAAACTTTGTTATTCTATCAAGGCTTAATGCAAAGAGAAGCCTTTCATACTGTAATTCTATCAAATAGATTTAGATTTATATATACAGACAAAGACACATACCAAATAGGTCTACAGGATCTCAATAGCCAGCTCATTAAGTATAGCCAATCCAGAGCCTAATAATAATATTGCAAAAAAACATGCTCAATCTGATTGCAGTTTCTGATTCTTTTATATTCTCTTTTGACAACCATCTATAACTGAGATGATGATGACTTATGAAAAAATCCTATTTTTCACAATCCATTGTATCTACTGTTGTCGCTAATGGAAACTCTGCCATCTTAGACAGAGTCAAGATTGAAGTCTGGTTTTGGGACAGAGATGGCATTGGTCTGTCTCCTGGATAACCTGTTGGGACCTATATGGTGGGAGTGTGTCCCTCATGGTCGTGTTAGATTTCTAAATGGCTTTTGATACCATTGACTACGATGTCCTTTTGGATGACCTACAAGGGTTGGGTGTTGGAAGCATTGTTTTGCTGAGCCCTAGTGGGTAGTGTCAATCCCTAGTGATGGAGGAAGACAGATCAGCTTAGTTATTCTGATTTGTGGGTGCTAAAGGTGCTAGTCTTGTCTTCCTTGCTTTTCAACATCTATATGAAGCCACTGGGAGGGATCATTCAATACTCGACATGCGGTATCATCAATATGTGGTTGATATCTCATTGTATATTACCACCTGTGGGGGGGGGGGTTCTGTTGTCTCTCCTTTCAGTGCCTGAAGCCTGACAGAGTCCAGATGAGAGAGAATAGACTGAAAATGAACCCTGTCAATTTGGATTTGCAGTGGATACATTAGGACTTCTGTACCACCAGACATACTTCTTGATGGGAGAAAACCCTTCATGGCTTGGCACCTGGATATTTTCAGGACTGCCTTTTCTGGCTAATTAAATCTAGCAAGGAGAAACTGCTTCAAGTCCTCAACTTTTAGGAGATTCAGATGGCTGATATAAGGAGGCACTGTATTTCTGTTGCAGGGTTGATATTGTGGCATACTCTCCCTGTGGAGATCAGGCTGGGTCCCTCTGTTGGTTTTCCATGAGCTTCTAAAGACAGAGTTTTTTTTCCAGAGAGTCTTCCTCTGATTTAAGTTGCTGTTGCTATCTTTTAATGTCTTCTTAATTTTCATATGAAGCTTGTATTTTTATGAGAGCTGTGAAGAGTTGTTTGGATGGTGACGGCATACAAATAGGTTTAATAAAATACATTTTAAAAAGCATATTTATCACAGAATTATGACAAGGGAATGGACTTGGTGTGATGCTTAAAAGATGATATGATGCAAAAATAAACTACTGCATATATAATAGGAATCTTTGCATTCGCTCATGCACCACTCTTTTTGAAAGAATAACTGGCTTCAGTTATAAGAGAAGGCAAGGTTCTCTTGGGTCCTGTGAAATGGGGGAGGAAAAAAAAAACAATTTACTCAGTTCCAAATTTATGAGAGCCTTTTAGAGCAGAGGGAAGAAAGCAAGATCCAAATCAATCTGTTCCAAGTTCTTCATTCCTGCATCATTAGGCATAATTAAGTTAAAATTGGGTAAGTGGAATGGAGAAATATAAGCTGGATCATACTCTTTTTTTCTGTTTAGACCCAAGAGCTTGCTTTAGTAATGACAGTAAATATACTTTCTACAAGAGTGCAATAGGTAGATAAGCAATGGATATAGGAACTTAATGGAAGAATTGAAGGGCAGAGTACAGTGAAGCTGCTTGCTTCTTATGCTCCATCAAAGAGGGTTTTTTTTTTTTAAAGAGAGGGAGGAGTACTTCACTTATATATACATTACCCTACAACTGGTTTGCTCTACTTATGTGTGGATATTAGCTTTTGGAATTCCCAGATAGTAAAACTGAAATGTTTTTAGTAAAAGCAAATAAAACTCTAGCTTTCAAGAATAAATAATGAAGTTTTATTATTAGCAATATGTTTATTTGCTGAGTATTGTTAAGGAGCAAATACTGCTTTTATGGTGTACTTTTAAAAAACAAAACATACACTAGCCTTCAAGAACTCAGTGTGGGTTGAATTAATTGCTTGGGTAGTTAGACCAATGCTATACTTGGCTGAATTCCTGTTTTGCAATCTGGTTTGGAATATATAACTAGTGACAAGAGTTTTCAGAACACAGACGGACATAATACACAATAAAGGCTCAACTGTGCAAAACAATGAAAGAGAATAGATTTGGAATTCAGATTTCTCAAAATGTCTCCAAAATAGCTTCCAGAAATATGGTAACAATCCCTCTCCAAAAGAAAGAGTACACGGATTAGAGAAAGAGTTAAACAGACCAGTCCGACCTTGCTAATACAGAATACAATTCAATTGCTTGCTTTATTGTCTGCCAAAACGTATACTGGTGGAGAAGGGTCACGAGGGGATTGGGATTACTATAGGAGACAAAGGAGATACAAGTGTAATGTTGCAGTTTTGTTAGGCTCAAAAACCATACGAATGCAACTGCTATTGATTTTGCAGTGGCAATACAATAATCACAGAGGTTAATCTGATGAGTGATTACTGTTAATCTGAAACTTTTGCTTCTCAACTATATAATGCACTGCATATCAAGCAAATGACAGAGTTTAGCGAGTTAATACACAACATTCTATCAAAATGACAGCAAATTCACATTCTTGCCTATCATGGCTTGTGACTTCAAAGTATCTGAGTATATCTAAAATTTACAGATTGGCAAAGAGGCGCAATCCATTTTGTTTCTCTGTAAAGATTATTTCAGAAGTAATTACTAGTCTAAAATACTATAGATATAATAAGATTATTGCCACCTTTCTTCACTGTCCCAGTATTGTGTATGCTAGTTTTGCAGTGTTTTGAGGCAACATACAAATTATATACAACTGCTTGGACAAAGATATAAGATAAACCAAAGAATTGAATGTGCACCCCAGGTAGTGACTGGTTTACAATATTGTGCCAAATAACCTGGGAAGAAAAATATTGGTTTTCAGCTATTCAACCTCTCCTTTCTCAAATGTTTATAATCTGAATATTAGATATTCAATCCTTTCTCTTTCGAGGAAATTATTTAACTTCTGTACCCAATTATTTATATAAACTTTTTAGACTTGAATATCTGCATTTTCAAGTTTCTTCTTTTTGTGGTTTGTTGTATTTGTTAACTTGTGGTGTATAAACATTGTTTTTAATGTAAAAGTGTAAAAAGTCTTTAAAAAAACTTCATATGGCTTCTTGTATAATTCTAATATAATTCTTATGAATTTAAAATTATTATAGTTACAAGTACAGTGGAAATGTGCCATTTTGAAATGTTGTTTGTTTGAGTTGATACACTGTAGATACAGGTAGTCTTCGACTTATGACCACAATTGATCCCAAAATTTCCATTGCTAAGCAAGACAGTTGTTAAGTGAATTGTGCCCCATTTCTGATCTTCTTTTTTTTGCCATAGTTGTTAAATGAATCAATGCAATTTTTATGTGAATCACGTGGAAGCACAAATCAGGCCTCAAAGCACAAAGCAGCAATATGTTGCTTTTTCTAAAATGACATTTACTAAGGTAACATGGCATTTCCCCATCCAATAACACTTTACAAGGATAAGCCATGATGGCAAACCCTGGTTGGTATATGGCAGGAACATATTGCTAAATAGCTAGAACTATATTATTGCTGGAAGGCCTATCATGTTTAGTGATGCTTCTGCTATGCCATCTTCGTCTCTCTTTAAAGATGTTTTTCAGCTCCCAAAAGAGATCCTGGATGATTCACAACCAAGTCATTAACATGATAAACAGAAGCAAATGGTTAATCCTGTTGTCGAGAGAGTCTGTAGCTATAGGAAGTCCTCAACCGATGACCACAACTGAGGCCAAAATTTATGTTGCTAAGTGAGTCAGTTGTTAAGTGAGTTTTGCCCCATTTTATGACCTTCCTTGTCACAGTTGTTAAGTGAATCACTATAGTTGTTAAGTTAGTTTGCAAAAGGTGAACATATGATATTGGGACGCTGCTTCTGTCATGTATACGAATCAGTTGCCGAGCATCTGAATTTTGATCACATATCCATGGAGACGCTGCTGTAAGTGTAAGAAACAGCCATAAATCACTTTTTTCAGTGCTATTGTAACTTCAAACAGTCGTTAAACCAACTGTTCTAAGTTGAGGATTACCTGTATTTATCTTCTCCTCCTTAATAACTGTGTATGACAGGGGGAGAAATTGGAAAAAAAACCAGGGGGCTACAAATGGAAGGCAACGGAGGCCCTTTACAATCCAGTAAATAAGATCACAAAGCCTCATTTTGAAGTACCTACCAGGGAAAAGATTCGTGCTTTTCTCGGTGCACTGTTGATTGAACCTCTAAGTTGGATGTGCAGACATGTCAAAGTAAGATGTTATATGAAGGTGGTGTCAGCCATAATAAGGAGGTTAGTGAAATGGGAACAATGAATGTTAACTAGAGCAATATGGGTAAGTTTCTGGAGAAGAAGAGGTCACCTTGGGGCCCTGTCTGTTCTCTTGAGTGAAAAATCTACACGTGAGTGTCTACTGCCATGTCAAGATATGATTAGTTTGCACGAATTGCTACACGTTGCACAAATCTGCCTTTTGTATCAGATCTGCCTTGGCTGTCTCCATGCTGTCTAAAGGTTTGCTTGATAGCCTGTCTCCAGGGGGTTTATGCACAGCTTTGCCTTAATCCAGCCAAGCATAACTGCTTTTGATTGGTAAGAGACAGTGACATGTAGGAGTAAGCTTCCTTGGCTTTCCTACATTGATAAGACAGACTTTTGGCAGTCAATTCTGTTGGAGAATGGAGGGTTATTGGGAATCCTGAGTTTTCTCTTAGTTTTAAGCATTTCTGCCACACATAGCTCAGTCCATTTCCATCTATAAACAACATAAGGGATGACATATTTGTTTCTGTTGAACAAGTGCTCCATATGCGGCCTTGTAGGATATTGGATTACCGAGAGTTAGATTTACTGCTGCATCTCTAGTATTTTTAGACTTCACTACTTTTGCCACGAAATCAGTCCCATTAATCACAGCTAAACTGTTTGTGCAGGGAAAGAGGGTAAGGTCACATGGTCAAGATCTGACAGCAGATATGACCTGATTGCTAACTGATTTGTCAATGCTCTTGACCTTTAGGGGGGGTCAGGTAAAGCCATTTAGGTAATTCCAGAAGACACACATTTTTTTTTCCCAAACAGAAAGGATAATTTCCCTGGGTGTTGCTCCTTTTGGATTTCAAAATCACCAGAGATTTAAACAACTCAGAAGTCAAACAATAGTCTCATTTTCTCCATTCTTATGGTTAGATAGTCTTTTCTTTGATATGTATATTCTCATTAGCCTTCTCTCTCTGTAATGCTGGCAGGCAGGAGATAAATACCATGTTTAGAAGGCAATAACTGAAATGATCATCAGGTTCATAGAATTTCAGCAAGAAGTTCTACTGTTGTGGCTGGCTCTCCTGTTAAAATCCTGATTGATCTTGAGATAAAGAGATGAACTTGATTATTGTCAGAATAGCACCCAGTTCCTGTCTTCTGTGCAAAGTTTGCATGTACATTAACCAGGGGAAATAAACCAAGATGGGTATCAGCTAGATTTCAATTTAAATTCAGAACTCTTATATTGGACATTGAAAGTGGCTTTGGGATGTGGTCAAAAGAGAGCAATGGGAATGTGGTTCTGTTATTATACTTGGACCACTTAGCAATTTTTGACAGGATCGGCTATGATATTCTTCTATATAGATTAAGATTTGGAGAAGGAGTATAATGCAATGGTTCCACCAATTGGCTGAATAGTATTGGCAGATTATAGTTGATCTTCAGTACTGGTAACTATAGGGGAGTAGGATAGGCAATTCAATCATTAAGCCAAACTTCATGTGACTGTGATGGATATCTTCCTATTCAGTTGTTAAGTGAGTTAACAAAGATCATTAAGCAAGTCTTCACATGACGGTCACTTGCAGTTTTACTTCTGGCTTTTCCATGGACTCTGCTTGTTGGAAAATAACGGTGAACTGCACAAATAACCATGGGATGTTGCAATGCTCATAAATGTTCACTGGTTGAGAAATGCTTGAAGGTTTGTTGACCTTCAATTCATCATTTTCTATTTTTTATTTGCAAAGGATGAGAACAGTTGTTGAATATCACTTCTGTCTTGTTCAAGTTCATTTTCAAACCTTCATTGACTTTGAAAAGCCTTTGAATCTGTTAAATTAAGTGCTATAGTTGAAGCTCCACAGAATCTTACATCAGCTTCCTGAAATCAATATACAGAATTGTCATATAATTGAAAAGTCTGCTATTATCAATAAATCAAGGTTGTTTAGTAAGTTATTAGATTGGCTGAACCAGGAGAAACTCCTAAAGCAGAATTTAAGGAGGCTAGATTCAGTGACTCAGTGTGCCATCTTGTAATTTTTAATAAATACACATGAGGGCAAAATCACCCCTTATATATTGCTTTCATTTATCTTTGATTTTACTCAAAGGAACAGTCTCTGGTGGAAGCTGTCTCACATCAATTGGCTCTTTTTAATTAGGATACTCTATAAAAATACAGTCACTAAAGTTAGATGTGATAGAACTGGCTGCTGTACTGCAGACATTCCAATCCATCAAGATTTCATTTCAGCTCTCCTATGTTTAATATATGTGTGAATTCAGTGGTAGCTGCCTTAACCAAAAAACCTTTACCTTCCTATACTTAGTGATAGGTGTTTGGTGGTACAGCTGTATAGTGTTTACACAGGGTTTTTTCCCCCCTTGGGCAGGTGGACCTCAAGCTTTTAGTGGAATTCTAATGCTAAGGAAGGACACTTCAGTCATTCACTCTAACCATAACCAAAATAATGGTTTTCTTGAGAAGACTAATTGCCACAAACTCCAATAGCAATAATAAAATAATAGTTCCAGATTTTAAATTGCTTTGGCAGAATTTTACAAGCCTCCAGAGACACATAGGAACAAATTAGGACTAATTCTCATGTTAACAATAGCACCAAAGCAAATCCTTATTATGTTTGGTTCCATAGTCAGATATCTGAACTGGATTTGGCATTCTAATCCATCTGTTGAGTCCTTCCCAAGGGTTTGCAGATATTGCTCTTTAATGATGTCAAAGGTATTGCTGCAGGTTATAAGTTGTTTCAAGTAAAGCTGCCTTTTGCAACTGATTGATGATAATCTTGTCAATGCCGTGATAAAAATTGAAAAAAATTGGATTGTACCAAAGTGCCTATTACTATTACTCTTTGCTTTCTTTTGCTACAGTTCTACTTCTGTTTGTAGGACTTTGTTTTGTCATTTTCTCCAGTTCTTCCTCTTTTTTCTGCTGTCTCCAGATATTGCAATGTTCATTATACAGACTTTTCTGTCTGTCTTATCAACAATTGTTAAACCTAGGGTATTGTGTGGCAGGTGCTTGACTGTTTGAACTCTAAAGTCCCAGAGCACTTTAGCTTCATTTTCTATTATTTTGTCTATGTTGTGGTTCCATCAGTTCTTGCTTGCAGGCAAGTGATATTTCTTGCGGATATTCCAATGTACCATTGTTACTATTTCATGATGCCATTATCTGTAATCAGTCTTCTTGCAGCAGCTAATTAGGTGATCCACATTTTCTTCAATTTTTTTTCAGAGATGATGTTAGTAATCTACTCAATTCTGGCTTTATATGCATTTCTTCTTGTGTGGCAGAATTATCCTCTCTGTTTCTCTGTTTCTTCAACTTTCCTGTACTTAGCCATTGCCAGGTCTTGTTATCTGCTTTTCCTGCTATTTTTCTTAATGTATTTGCCATGTAATACTTTGCTTGCTATCTCTCTTTTCTATTTTTCATTTGGTCTTTCTTTTTATAGGGATGTGGTGGCTCAGTGGCTAAGATGTTGAGCTTGTCGATCAGAAAGGTCGGCAGTTCGGTGGTTCGAATCCCTAGTGCCGTGTAACGGAGTGAGCTCCCATTACTTGTCCCAGCTTCTGCCAACCTAGCAGTTCGAAAG
>JANHJO010009477.1:10320-23241 GCA_032468235.1 Pseudoxyrhopus heterurus
TGGAGCTGGTGGGATTCGATCAGCCAAACTGCTGATCTGCAGTACTGTGTTCTTAACCACTTGAGCCATCACAGCTCCTTCAAGTAATACAGCCATGGCCAGCACACATAATAATTTTTATTGTGACACAAACGAGTAAAATAGGCTAAGGAAATGTGCAACTATAATAGAACAGAACAGAATAAGAGTTGGAAGAGACCTCGGAGGTCTTCTGGTCCAATCACCTCCTCAAGCAGGAGGCTCTATACCATTTCAGACAAATGGCTGTCTAATCTCTTCTTAAAAACCTCCAGTGTTGGAGCACCCATGACTTCCAGAGGCAAATCATTCCACTGGTTAATTGTTCTCAGTGTCAGGGAATTTCTCCTTAGTTCTGGGTTGCTTCTCTCCTTGATGAGTTTCCATCCGTTGCTTCTTGTCCTGCCTTCAGGTGCTTTGGAAAATAGCTTGACCCCCTCTTCTTTGTGACAGCCCCTTAGATATTGGAAGACTGCTATCACATCTCCCCTAGTCCTTCTGTCTCCCTTAATTTGACCCACAGGAACAACCATTTCCTGGCCCCAAATCACCCAGTGAACTTCCATGGCTGGAGGTAGACTTCAAACTGGTTCTCCTTGGCCATGATCCAACATGTTGAACCTCTACAGCCTTCTGGATCGTAACCTGATGTGTCAGCTAAAATCTGTACTCCAAATCTATCCCAGGGCAGTTAATTTTAAGCCAGCATTTTCTGGGCCAACAGCCACTCATGGACTTTGAATAGAGGCTGTACTCCAAGCCAATAACAACAACAACAACAACAACAACAACAACAACAACAATAAAATGTGGACAGCTCAGAATCTAAAATCTGATTTCTTTCCATTTAGATGTGAATAGCTTGTCGATCAGAAAGGTCGGCAGTTCAGCAGTTCGAATCCTTAGCGCCGCATAACGGATTGAGCTCCCGTTATTTGTCCCAGCTTCTACCAACCTAGCAGTTCGAAAGCATGTCAAAAATGCAAGTAGAAAAATGGGGACCACCTTTGGTGGGAAGGTAAGAGCATTCCGTGCGCCTTCGGTGTTTAGTCATGCCGGCCACGTGACCACGGAGACTTCTTCAGACAGCGCTGGCTCTTCGGCTTTGAAATGGAGATGAGCACCGCCCCCTAGAGTCGGGAACGACTAGCACGTATGTGTGAGGGGAACCTTTACCTTCATAGGCCAGAATTGGTCTCTTTGGTATTCAGTAATGTAAGCCTTCATGATATACTAGCTTCACTACATCTTCTTCACTGTCCTTCAGATATTCTTCCAATGCCCTTTTGTCTTCTTTAAACTGTGTTGTGTATTTGTAACATTGCATACGCTCCTATTTTCCTTGATTAGTAGAGTCTGTCAACATGCTAAAACAATGCTTAAATGCAGAATTCATTGTCATTATGGTTCATTGCACAGTCAGTCAGATGTTCAGACTGGATTTGGCATTTTTGTCTTCCTGTTTAGTCCTTTCCAAGGACCTGGGATAGGCAGATGTGGTTGTTTGATGATGTTACAGATATCATCACAAGGTGTACTATGTTCTGAATAAAGTTGTCTTTTGCAAGTGGCTGATGATGAGCTTGTCAATGCGGATGGTGTTCAGGTGGTGCTCCAGTTGTTTTGGAACTGCACTCAAGGAATCTATTACTATTGGTACTACCTTTGCTTGCTTTTGCCACAGTCATTCTATTTCTGGTCTTTCTATCCAGGACTTCTATTTTCCCCCCCCATTCTGAAGGAGTATGTGAATATTTTCTGCCCGTCAATTTTTTAAAAGCTAATGAGATATAATGCACAGCTATTCTCTAACAATGATTCAAGTCCCTTAGATAATATCCAGTTTAGGTTTTTATAAAGACCATTCCACATTCTATTTTTTATTCTATAAGTTTTAATCCACAATGAAACTAGTATGATTTCACTGGAGATGAGAGTCTGCATTTGCTGGCTGTCTTGCTGGTTTAAAATATTTTGTAACGTCTCAGTGGCTCCATTAATTCTTCTTGCTGGATTTCATCAAGGTAGAAAGAAAAAGAATCTCACCTGACCAGGGTTTTTATGGCTTTTGGTTCTCTTTGCTCCCCTAGGTATAGACAGAGCTAAAGTTGAAATCTGTCAATTTTTGATAACACGTGGCAGATGGATTTGGGTGCTGCAGCCACTTTTCATTGATGGTTTCTAATTTTGAAATACTTATTCTACTTCGTCCAGCATGCTGCAGAGCCTTTGCTCTAGTTCAGTGAAATGCTTTATCCTCAGCAGTACTAGATAGGAGGCATAGAAGGATCCTATTCACTGAGAAATGCTGTCATTGTGGGCAAAATAATTTTTAAGTTTCTATCTGCAGCCATTTCCATAAGATGTCCTAATATTATGAATTCTTTTTTAATTGAATTGCACTGTTATTTTATTTTACTCTATCCTGTTCCTATTTTATCTGATGTTTATATTGTTTTATTGTATTTTATTTGAGTTTTCCCTTTCCTTGTTTTTTTAAAATTTTATATAACTTTTTGTTATACTTGATTGGTTATTTTGTGTTCTTTTCCTTGCTGGCCATTGGCCATGATTAAATACTTTTAATTTACATTTGTATGTGATTCAAGTTCACTAAAAGTACTCTCCACAATCATAAAAGAGATTTACAGACAATTTAACTGGTCCAAAGTGGGAATAAAGCTCAATGGTGAATTCCTTAACCACCTATATTTTGCCAATGACCTTGTCCTTTCCTCTAACACTCTCTCTCTTTTCTTTCAAGCTACATATATAGACGCAGACACACATATTTTAAGTGAAAATGATGGTGATGACTGTTCAAGTATATCATTTCCAGCAAGCAAAAATTTGAATTTTTTTGTGGCTCATAAATCCTGAACTATTCACTGTATCTTTAGCAGAGAAGATCCTATTTCTGAACACGAGGTGGCACTTTTTGACCAAATGACATTCATATAGAATAAGCTCTTCTCCCTGACTTAACCTTTCTCCCCTTTGAGGTTAACAATAATTCAGAGGCATTATTTCTACTGATATTACGAACAAAAGGTCAAGAGAACATTTCTGATTATGAAATACAAAGCAATCTTCACTATAGCAAGGAAAAAAATGAACAACATATCTGTCAAATAAAACAGGGAGTAAAATATATACTAGAGATTATCACAATCCCTAAAAATTCTTTGATACGGTAAAAGTCTAACTGCTCCTAAATACCCATTTGCTCCCTTTTAAAACTGAACCACACAATACTTCGGTTGTGAAATGAGTTTGAAGAATGAAGAATTCTTAAAATTCTAAATACAAAATGTTAGCAAAATCTGCACCCTTAAACAACTTTGTATAGCTCCACCACACTTTAATCGGCAACCCAGGTTGTTGTTGGGTTTTTTTTCTTTCTTTCTTTCAGATTTTGGTTATTAGTTCCTCAGTTTCAGGCCCACATATTTCTATCTGTGAATTCTATTGTGCTGTAATATGTATATCTGCTTTATTTATTTCTATGTCCTACTTTTCTTAAAAAAAATGAGAAAAGTAGGATATAAAAATGTTTCCTCACAAAATGTTTCCTCACAACAAACTTTGCAGGTAGCTTGAGGTACAGAAGAGTCATTCAGTGAGTTTTTACATCTGAAGATGTATTTGGACCTGGGCCCCTTAATGCTGTTGCTGATTTTCTATAATAGTCCAACAATCAGGGGACAATGAATACGCAAAGAAATGTGAGGAGACTGTGTAATTTCCTCTAAACTCAACAAATTCTTTGTCCGTGCAAGGTTTTACAGGTTCTCTTTAAACGCCTTACAGCAGAAGTGATCATATCAGAAGGGCTCAGTAAGTCTAACAGTGCAGCTGAATTCTAAATCTGCTCATATTTTAAACTGAAGTTTCTAGCAAGTAAGTTCAGCAGTAAACTGAGTTCACTTTTGCATTTACTTCACTCTATCATCTCGGGGGAGAGTATTTCTGCTCTAATTTATTAAATCATCTATCTCTTACCAGTTAAAAACAAAAGAGTCCTTCCCATCAGGCAGCAAACCAAAAACATCCTTGCAGCTCAAGCCCCATCTTAGTCCAATGATTGGGAGAAGAGCCAGATCTTCACAGTTCTCTAGGCTAAAATTTGGGACTTTACAATCATGCAATGTTACTATGAATGCAACAATATAATTATAATCTTTGTTTATGTAGTACCTTGAACACTAAATTATTTGAAACCTATTGTCTTCCAGCAACTCCACGAAAACAGTTCGTGATCATTTGACCAAACAACATTAATATCATTTTTGGGAGAAGACATGGGAAAAAGTAGAGGAAGATTCCCTTCCTAGGATCTCAAATATTAGTGGTAATCACATGTCCAACAAAGAAATGCTACCATGTGCTGCAGAACATGGAACTGATTCTGCATCTTGTATTCTGGTCTTACGATCACTATATTTCATTATCCTTCTGCATGTTGAAATGTAATACTTCCAAACAATGGATAAATAGTCATTCTAGGACTTTGGAATTACTTAAAATAATGGCCACAGGAATGCTGCTGATTGAATCATCCTAGAAATATGCTTATACTTCTTCATAGTTGAATTTGTGAATTCTGGGTTGCGACCAGAACTGAAAAATATGTTTATTTTCTGCCTTACTTGTAGACAATGAAATGGTTTGGATGTGCTGCCAAATCTGATCTAAGAGTCAATTTTATCTCAAAATCTGGGCAACAGCTATTGGATCAAATGAGCATGGCAGTTGCTTTAAGGACTTGAGAACCTCTTAATTCTGTGTTGCATAGGAAAAACTGAAATATATGTGGAATGGAAATACAGAACAAGCTGATACTTCTGAGTATATTTTTCTAAGAGTTTTTACATACTGTTCCTTTGACTTTTCAGTACATTTACCTCTGCTCCATCAGATGAGTAGCAACCTGCTGTTCCCAAGGCAGGTTGTGTGGCTGTCCAACTATAACACATAGCTGTTGCCCCTAATTAAGATAGAACACTGTTTCCATCAACAGTTCCACCAGACTCCACTTGGCTGGGCCTAGAATTTGCTAGAATTTGGAACTGAAATGTCCTTGGGACGCACCTATGTTGAAACATAACTTGTTTTTAGATTGTCTGTACAAAGAAATCTTGGGCAAAATTAACATTTCTGCAAATGATGGCTGTTTGCTATTTCATTTAGGTTTTAAATGAGTGTTTGTACTGACTCTTAACAGGGGCTGCCAGGTGCCTAAATGTGCCAAGTAAATTTGAGATGCCAGTGGCACTGAAGTTTCATTTTGCCTGCCAGTCCCTGAAGGCTGCCCGTTTCATATCTTCCACTGAAACAGAAAGAGGAAACAGGGCAGTCTCCTTTTGGTGATCCAAGCAATCTTACTACTACATAGAAACATTGTCCAGGGATTCAGTTTCATGAAGTATTTCCCAGTCCAATCCGAAATGACACAAATGATCAAGTGACAGAAGCCATCAGCTTTCTCAGAGGGTTGGTGAAAAGCTATCTTGTGCGAAATTTGCTGTTTCTGTTGCCAGTTCCTAGTCTGCCGTTATTGCTTCTCTTTCAAGTTTGCAGACATCTGACTTACGTTTGAGAAATGGGTGAGAAAGATTACAAGGCAGATCAAAATAAGAGAGAAAACAATATTTTTAAGACTGCTGTAGCTAAGGAAGACTCAAGGCTATTTCACTCATGGAGTGGGAATGAGATGAAAGCAATTTCACCACGGGGAAACATGTTGTCAAAGCTTATGGTTAAATGGAAAATGAGGAAAGGTCATTTGGTAATGACCTGTCAACACTTTTCCTTGCCTATCTCCCGTTCTGTTACTTGGTAACAAAGACAGTGGAAAAGATTATCCAATCCAGAACTCTTAATACTAGTCTGTTAAATTTGGGACTCACCCTTTTGTGCTACTAATGGAAGAGAAAAGATGTCTCAAACACTCTTTTAAAGGACGCATTTTTACTGGTTTGCTTTTGTCTCATTTCCAGCTCAAGGCAATGACAGCATGCATTTAGCTGTTTCACTATAGAAGTAGTATGTTCCCTCTTCTGCCAACACAAATATTACCATTTAAATAATCTACAACAATCTTTCTCAGTGGTTCTTCATAACCATCAGGATTTGCAATTGGTCCATTGCCTTTTAGCTTTCTTAGGCCATGATGGGTATGCCTTTTCTCTTCTGATTCCTGACTACTGTTTTCCAGGACCATTCTGCTGGGAGACTTTGGTCCAAGGAGTGGATTTGTAAGATTGGAGGACTGAACAGTAAATAAACCACTTCTCCTTATTTTTTCTGCCAGCCTGAGGATGGAATAGTATGAGAAGCTTGGGCGGAAGGCAGGAACCAACTCTTTCCCCTTGGATATGAAATTAAGAAATCACATGACATCTTTTATTCAGCGTGATAGTTAGGACGTCATCTTATTCTGCTTGTCAAACAGTTCATTTCCATTTAGACAGTCTCCTCTCTTTTTCCAATTATGACCAGGCTAACCTAAAGTTTGAAAATGGACCATAGGGCCTTGTTTGGTCATTGTTGTGATCACGAAGGTCTTTGTAACAGGTGCATGTAGCGCTCAGGTTGCGCCTTCTCCTGGACTGGGACGCGCTTTGGACAATTACTCATTCCTTGGTCACCTCACAAGTGTATTACTGAAATGCATTCGATGTAGATCTGCCCTTGAAAACCAGAATCTACAGCTGGTTCAGAAAGCAGAGGTGCAGACAAAATTGGGAGCAATGTATTATATTCCTGTGACTCCACTGCTCTGTGAGTTGCACTGATTACAAGTTAGCTTCTGGGTATAGTTCAAAGAGCTAGTTATTACTTTTAAAGAACTGCCTCTGAAGGGCTGCTTATCTCCAATTTTTTTTTCTGCCCGCCTGCTAAATCAAGCCAGGCAGGTGTGTTCTAGATCAAAAAGTATGAACTTGCAGGACTGAGGAAGTGTGCTATCTGTGTTGAAGTGCCTACCCTCTGGAATAATATCCCACCCAGAGATTCATGTAGCTCCTGCCCTTATGATGCTTAGGAAGCAGTTGAAAACTTGGTTGTTCTCTCAGGCTTTGGGTTAGGGTGGTTTTGGTGTCCCTTTAGTTATGTTTAGTTGTGTTGGCCTATGGCTGGGTATACTTTTCTTCCATTCAGCCTGGATGTTTTTTACTCATATTTATTGTTTTTCCTTTATTTATATGTGTGCAGAATTGTGGTGATATCAGGCAGTCTCAAAATTGGATGAAACAGATACATTTGTCCAACTTTGCATTATGCAGTGTAGGCAAATTTGGCATTTTCTGCAAAGCGCAACTATTCTCATTTCTCTCATAACCAATGTTTTTTCTGTCTGCCTTTCTGCCTGGCACTTCAAAAATTGAAGCAGTAGTTCCAGACAAACCCTTGGCATTATACTTTGGAAAAAACCTACTAACGGTGCCCTACCTGCTTTGGTTACAGAAGATCCTTGACTCAATTTCCAGCATTTTTAGGTGATCTAAAAAAAACCATCATTGCAGAGTTGCTTCAAGTCACTGTAGACAGTAATAAGCTATATAAAACAGTGGTCTATGTTGTGGTCTAGTGTTATGGCAGCTTATTGTGTTCCCACCATCAGTATTTCTAAGAGGGTGCTACATAAAAAGTTTTAATTGTGTTATACCTTTTCATTCCATGTCTGGATTCTTATATCATGTTTAGCTTTCATGTTGTAGTGTTAATGGTAATATTTTTAGTGAGCTCTGAAGAATAGGATTATTTTTTGCAAATATATTTGTCTGGCCAGCTCATTTTTTTTCAAAGGAAAAATATACTAGGGGAATTCAAAATTAGGATTTGAAAAGATCCTGAAAAGAAGTTGGATCCACACATGCTATATAATCCTGGGTCCTTTTGAGGCATTGCTCTGAATTGAGTCTGTCTGTTCAATAAGAGGTCGTAAAAGAGATTTAACAGAAGTCAAGCCTTCTCAGCGATAGTTCCGTTCTGTGGAAGTGCTTGTTTCATGATATCCAGATCAATTCTCCTACTTAGGAGATACTTTGTTCTCAGATTATCCTATGCAGATAGTCCTCGACTTAATGACCACAATGGAGTCAAAAATTTCTGAGACATTTATTTAGTGAGTTTTGCCCCATTTTACAACCTTTCTTGCTACCGTTTTGTTAAGTGAATCACTGCAGTGGATAGGTTAGTAACCTGGATGTTAAATGAATTTGGTTTCCCCATTGACTTTGCTCATCAGAAGGTCACAAAAGTGGATCACATGACCTTGGGACACAGCAATGGTCATAAATATGAACCAATTGCCAAGTGTCTGAATTTTGATCACATGATTATGGGGATGCCGCAAAGGTCGTAACTGTGAAAAACAGTCATAAGTCACTTTTTTCAGTGCCATTGTAACCTTGAATGGTCACTAAGTGAACTGTTGTAAATCGAGGATTACCTGTATTACCCTTTTAATTCTCTTTTGCTTGATGTAAGCCACTCAAAGTTGTTGGGAATTGCGTGGTATACAAGCCTAAACAAATAAATACATTTCTCTGCCTTAATTATTTAGTTCTAAATAGATGTAGAGATCCAGCATCCGGCTCTATCCTGAAGTTACTTTATCATAGGTTTCGGGTTAGTTTCTCTTTGGCTTCTGAGATCGGATCGTATTTGGTTGGAGCTATTTAGGAAAAAAAACGTGTTTGATTCAGTTATAACTTGCTCTGTTTCCTACTCATTTACAGTTTATACAAATATACTCATGGGAAAGTCAGTTTTGTACAACATTGAATACTGGAGCTGGCCTTTGGGGAAATTATATGTGGAAAAGAACTAAGAGATTAATTCATTTCAGATATTTCTCTTCAAATTTGTTCCCAACAGTATATTTTCCAGGGATTTGTCCAGAATGGTCCTTGGTTTTAATGACTCACCCAACAGGTTTTCTTGTGTTCCATTGGAGAATGGATGCATCTAAAAAAGAAATGATTAAAAAAAAGGATTAAGTATCTTGTTTCTTCACAGTCTTCCTAGCATCTGCCCAGAACATTTTAGAGTGATTTGAACTAAATATGACATTGCCAGCAAAATCAGCTAGTGTCTCTAAAAGATTGTATTCTACATTAGTTATATATTCTCCTAAACATAATATATCTTGTAGAATAAATCGGTGTCTGTTCGCAGGGGTGGGGGAAGATTTTTATGAGATTGTTGCCAGTAATTTCTAGGTTTAAAATTTACAGTATACCTCTAGAAACAAATTGCTGATGGAATGTATGTTTTTAGGAGTATGGTTGTGGAGGATTTTGTAGGAAGAAAATAATCCTTGAAGTTGTCAAGTACCCTTTCTCTCCATAAGCCCCTTTCTCTCCATCCTGAGGGAGATGGGTAGTTTTAAAAATTTGGACAAGAAGTGTTATTCTAACTGGACAGAAGGAACTAACAATATATTTTGGTGAGTCAAGAGGAAAGTAGTTTGAAGAAAATTAGTAACTTTTGGCTGTTATTTAAAAATGTTTATTATAAAGAATGCATATAGTTCTAAGACAACTTTCATGAAGCAAACTAAAAAATAGAAATTTGTTTTTTTCAGAATGTTCACACCACACACCTTTAAAAGCATTCTAGATTCCTATTTAATGTCAAATACTTTAAAATGTTTCCTTGATTGTCACTTTCAGAATGGTTACTGAAAACACAAAAAAGAATTTAGACAAGAACAAGTTTAGGGCAATTCCACTGTATACAGTTTCATAAAATTCTGAGTTAATTGTTTTTTACCATTGTCTCAAGCAGCATTGAAAAGAAAATTTGTACCCAGTATCCCATGCGGGATTTTAT
Source organism: Pseudoxyrhopus heterurus (assembly GCA_032468235.1). Taxonomy (NCBI): domain Eukaryota; kingdom Metazoa; phylum Chordata; class Lepidosauria; order Squamata; genus Pseudoxyrhopus; species Pseudoxyrhopus heterurus. The sequence continues at coordinate 20,179 of JANHJO010009477.1, forward strand.
TTTATTTTACTTTATTTTAGCATTTTTGAGCCAATGTGACTGCTTGGACAAGTCTCTGAAGTTTTATTAGCAGAGTTTTTTTAGCAGCGATTTGCGATTGCCTGCTTCCCAGGGCTGAGGGAGAATGACAGTCTCAAGGTCACCCAACTGACTTTGTGCCTATGGCAGAAGTAGAACTTAAGTCTCCTGGTTTCTAACCTTAGACACTTCACCAAACAGAATGCTGGTACTTAATTTCAGTTGTGCTTCAATAGAATTTGGTAATGTCTTTCTTAGCTAGTGCTATTAGGCAAGGATAATCCAAAAAAATGGACTTATGTTTTAGCCATTTGGGCATCTATTCTGCATATAACACTGCCATCACAAATGGCTTTTTTATCATTTTCTTTATGGCAATGATAATTCTAGACCATTCCAAATGTGAACAAATTGAACTGTCTTAAATCCACATATTTTGGATTAACTGTGAAATGAGCATTGGAGACAGTTTTCACTCATTGTCTCTCTTAGCCAGCAACTCCAATTTCCATAATATTCCAAAGAATTTTTCATTTTTTTATTCAGTATGCAGTGCCTGTGGGACAAAAAAGGTGAGATTTGAAGGAATTATTTCATTTATACACAAAGATGCTTTTAAAATCTCTGCAATTTATTTATTTGCTTGTTTGTTTATTTATCAAATTTATATGGCCAACTATCTCACAAGAAGTGATTTATGAAATTACTTCCATGTATGGTTTTTTTCCACTGTATATGACCAGTTTCTGAGGTAAACCATCACCATTGAATCTGTGAGGAATGGTTTTGGGTTTTTTACTGTGATTTCTTATTTTAATCCCTGACTCTGACTTCAGTTAGCTGTTCTGTTGCCTTTTCTACCAAGCTTATTTGATAATGGCACCAGAGGATACTGGATACTGTGGATAATCTATCTTCTGTTGTTCCTATTCTCATCATAGCTTCCATCAGAACATCCAGCATGAAAACTGCTGGACACTTCTGAGGATTGCTATATATAACAATATATTTTATATTACCCAGCAAAAACAAAGGAAACATGCAGGGCCAGGTTCTGAGATAGCATTCATCTCACCAAAGGAACAGCACTGGTTAATTAATTTCAAGGCATGTCATTTTCACTTGACTCTGAAGAACATTATATGGAGGTCTTTGACCACTTGTGAGTGAGAATGTCCTGCCTTGGGTTGTAAATACTACATTTGAAAACAACAAGAACTGACCTGTGCTTTTTGATGGATGTTCTGTGTTTTCCTTCTGTATGCGGTTCTGAAAAATTCTTGATTCAGGATGCGTTTGAAATTTCGTCTCACTTTATTCTTCCTGTGTAATAGCTGAATTTTTAACTCAATAGATATTATCTAATTCTAGGAAAAGGAAAATAATGCACATGTCAAAGCTTTTCTCAGATTCCATCAATTCCTCCTGATTATGAAGTTTACCAATCTTGTCCTGTATTATCCTTGAGAACAGACTGTCATTTCAAATTGAAGTATGGCTGTTTCACAGCAAAATCTTGCGTGCTAGTCATCGTTGTTTGTTGTGTCTGGTGGAAAAAAGACAAACCACTTTTAAAATGTACATTGAACAAGTAGGTTTCATCTTAATATTATTTTTTATTAAGTTGGGTTTCTTGGGAACCAGCAACAAACATTTATGTGTAAATTTTCATCTGTTGCTATTGGAGTTTTTCTGGAAGTGCAAAATCTCTTTCTTCTCAGATTCTGTATTTTAGAAACTAAGGCTGAGACAACAATGCAATCCGTTCTCAATTAAACTGAAGTCCTATTTTTTCACTCTTCTGTTTTTAATACATTGTGTGCTAAAAGCAGACAAGTTGTTTTCTATAAATGATGCCATTGTTTTTTTCCCTTTTCCTAAAACTATTTGTTTTAGAATTGCACAAGTTCCAGAAAAACAGGATTTATTGACATACTTCTAACAGGTTTTTGTGTTTAATTTCTGTCATGTTATCAGCACCAACTTTTGTAATGAATTTGACTCATGGAAAGCAATGATTAATAGCCCTTTGTTGTAGTGTTAGTTTTCATCCATGTCTCCTTTGTATTATCTTAACTATTGGAAAAGATCCATCCATAAGTTGAACTGTATCACAGAATAGTGTAGAAGAATAGTAATCACTTTAGATTTTGGATAAAGTGCAGTTTGAAAAATGAGAATATATTGACTAAATGGAGCCAAACCCTTAATTTTTTGGATTTACTTTGCTAGATAGCATATTACTCCTATATCTCTTCTTGGTGATGAAGTGGACAGGGTTCTCAATTCTATCAGTGCTACCACCTGCCAGTTAGACCCTTGTCCCTCGTGGATGGTGAAAGCCTCCAGGACAGTGACTAGCAGGTAGGTGTAAGCAATGATTAATATATCACTTCAGGAGGAGACATTTCTAGCACCTTTTAAAGAGGCCCTGGTTCACCTCCTCCTCAAAACACCATTGCTTGATCCCATCTGCTTTGACAACTTCCATCCAGTTTCCAAACTTTCCTTTTTAGGGAAGGTTTTGGAAAAGGTTTTATGGCAGCTTCATAGGGTCCTGGATGAAACAGATTATCTGGACCCCTTCAGTCAGGATTCAGGCCCAGGTTATGGGACAGAAACAGCATTGGTCACACTTATTGATGACCTCTGGCAAGAGTGGGATGGGAGTAGTGCAACAATTCTTGCTCTCCTTGACCTCTCAGCAGCCTTCAATACCATCGACCATGGTATCCTTTTGGGCTGACTATGAGGGTTGGGACTGAGTGGCACAGTCTGTGCTGGTTTGGCTCCTTTCTCTAAGGCTGGTCCCAATTAATGTTAATGGGGAGTGAGAGGTCCAGCCCTCAGCTGCTATCCTGTGACATGCCACAGGGTTCGGTACTCTCTCCACTCCTCTTTAACATCTACATGGATTAGATCATCCATCTCTATGCGTTGAAGCATCATCAGTATGCTGATTATACTCAGCTCCATAGTTCCATCCCTGGTGACTAAGTGATGTTGTGGCTGTTCTCTCATGGTGCCTGGTGGTTGTGGAGGTCT
>JANHJO010009478.1:11797-23531 GCA_032468235.1 Pseudoxyrhopus heterurus
CTTCCAAATACAAATCCTGTAGGAGGCTTATACTATGTGAAAGGCGAGAAACTAACTTTTCCTCTGCAATAGTAAAGATAGATGGAGGGAACAAGCGAACTCTTTCTCCTTCATTGCATTCCTATGAACACATTACCTAGTATCTACTAAGCAGAGTTGCTATACTTTACTTTCTTAATATGAATTAATGAACATCTGCAGATGGTGTGTTGCGCCAGTGTTGTGAAATGAAAGGCTAACTCATATGATTGGGTTTACCATAAAATAACTTGATTACTTTTTTTCTAAATTCAAAGTCTTATGCAAATACGTTGCAATGGATTTGATCTGAGACTGTGCCTCAGTAGTGGCCCTATATAATTATATATTATTAACTTGCGGGATTGTTGATTTTATAAAATGAGCATAAATAAATGTATATGCTATTAGACTAATGGAGGAAAACAATGTGCTGTAGAGAAAAACAGAAGGTAAAATTCCTTTGTGGTGTTAAGACCTCAGAACTTAATCACCTAATCTGATAAGGTACGATACCTACAATATGCCTTCATTAATACAATAAATAAGCATTAAAATTCTATTTCAGCATTACACGTTTTCAGTATGCGTCTAAAATTTGAAGCCCTAAAATATAAAAGGTTAAAGCTGTTGATTGATTAGTCAATTTACTGAAATATTTATTAAGATTACAAATCAGTGCTGATTATTTGACTTCCATGAGTTCATAATGTAATATAATAGAAATCCAAAGAAACACATCCATTTTTAATGCTCTGTGAGGGATCATCATATTCAGCATGCTGTTAGACAAAATATTGCTATTTGCCAAGTAATTTTCGAATTCCTAACTTCAACTAGACATTTGCAGACCGTAGATACCATCTGGAACATTTGGATATTTTTTTTTGCAAAATTTGGTGAGTGTGTAGAGGCAGCAATACAGAAGAATGTGTACTGCTTATATAAAAATGCATATAAAAATGTCTAAAGGCACATCTCTGCATGGGCAGGGACTTTTTTTATATCTACTATTGGGATAATTCAGTAGAATCAAGATTTAGCTTTAGTCAGACATTCTATATCTTCCTCCAAGCCCTATTGTCAACTTCAGGAGACCTTCAGGAGACCTACTGCTGCATTAGGTTCATACCATGCCATTGATAGACTTTTCTTAAAAGCTTAGATATGAACAAAAACATCTGGCTTCTTAAGTGTAATTCCACTCTATAAAGGATTGGGCTATAGGTTTAGCCACAAAGAGATTAATGGTAGCTGAAATCTATTCTGTTCCTCTTGTACAAGTATGTACTGTATATATATATATATACACATACATACATACATACATACATACATACTGCTTCATATACGCTATGCTGCTTCTATGGATTTTCTGGGAGATGAGTAAGAAGTAAGCTTTCTGATTCACATTTAATTGAAAAATTATCCCAAGGTAGTTAAAACAAACCATTTGATCAAATTTCTATCCATGTGACTTCCCATGGATCTTTCTGAGAACATCATAATTTTTTTTTTTACAATTTAACTTTAAGTAGTGACCCAAACAAAATGAAAGGGCCTCTGAATAAAATCATTGTATCATCTGCATAGATTGGGAATGCTATCTGCCTGCCTACAATACTTGATGGGTGGACGTTAAGGCTTTTGTAAGCTAATAGATGATGGATTTATATAAAAATTGAATAGTGCAAGAACAATGCTGCTGCTTTGTTTGATTCCCACCTTGACAGCTCAGAATGTTTGCCCTGTTGCCCTACATCTTACCTTCAGTTTGATATTTTCCTGCTTTATAGCCAAAGGTTAGCAGTAGTAGGTCAACTGATGTATCTCTAAGCTTTACTCAGTCAATAAATGCAGCATATTGGGTAGACGTTGGTTTTGCTATGTATTTATCCACTAAGTGGTTCAACATCAGTCACTGTTCTGTGGGTCTTCTGCCTTCTCTGAAGCTGCCTTTAATATAAGGTTAGAGATAGTCTCAGATTTCTTTTACAAATGATAATTTGGTTTTCCATTTCCTATTGTAATATACATTCGATAGGTGGTATTTATGCTTTAAGAGCCGTGGTGGCACAGTGGTTAGTGTGCAGTACTGCAGGCTACTTTTGATGACTGCCAGCTGCCACCAGTTTGGCAGTTCGATTCTCACTGGCTCAAGCTTGACTCAGCCTTCCATCCTCCAGAGGTCAGTAAAATGAGGACCCAGATGTTGGGGGCAATATGCTGACTCTGGAAACTGCTCAGAGAGGGCTATAAAGCACTGTGGAGCAGTATATAAGTCTAAGTGCTATTGCTATTGCTATTTGCCTTAGGATTAGTATGACATTGAAGACATCAAAGCCTAAGGATGAGATGATTCCAAATCCTCAAATGTTACTTCAGATCCTAATCCTAATATTTAATTAACCAGAGGATGAAATCCTAAAATGCCCAATAACAACATTCCAAAACTGTGCCAGTGTTTCCTGTGCCATGGATGAAAATAGGGACAATGGTTTTCAGGAGCTTTTATTTGAATGTAAAGCTATGGAGCCATTCGTTCATGTAAGATTTATTGCATTACGGTGTCTTTGATCAACATAGTGAAAACCTACGTAGTGTTTGTGGTTTTTTAACCACACCTTACATCAAAGACTTGTTCAGCTGTCTTTCTGAGGTCAGCTTCAACTCTTGCCAACACTGCAGTGTAGTAATGGCTCTTGGGATACTACTCACCCTTTATTGCTCTAGGCACAGTCCAGTAAGCCACAAAAATAAACAGTTTGTGTGATGACAAATGGCTGGAACAACTAACAGACTGCATTTTTTCACTATTTTACTTATGTCACATGAAGCCATGCAGTAATGTTATTCAGACATCAAATTAAACAATAGGCTGTTTTAACCACACTGTGCCAAAGAACTTAAAAAGAAGCCAGTATCCAGTCTCTAGATAAACAGAGTGAATGTTGCTTCCTGTAAATTTTTTTTGGGTGGGTGGGTTGTTTTTGCTTTTTTTAGAAAACATTCTTGCTTTGGGCCTCTGTGAATTTGTAAAGGACTGGATAAGGAACAAAAACAGACTGTGAATAAACTAGGAAATCACACATCATGCTAAGCCAAAAAAAAAAAAGAACCTTCCACTTTATAATTTATCATAATGCATGTTATCTAGTGCACAACTGGATATGCTTTCTTCTCTATTTACACAGCCCACAGAGTCCTAGAGCGGTTTTAGAAGCTGTACTGGGAAAGGAGAGCAGAAATCTGATTTTCTCTTCTTAAAGAAAAACAGAACAGACTCAGAAAACTGTTATAAATTGAAATACATTTTTGTTAGAAACACAGATTCTCCACTATGGGCACAAAAATCTGGATGTTAAAAGAATAATTAAAAATATGGGAACTGTGTATTATATGGAGCTCCTCGTGTCTCTGTTTTCATAATATAACTAGGCTGTCTCTTTGCTATAAGATGCAATCTTCCATTCTTACACAGTGTGGTTAATTAACATGATGCCAATATTTGGCCCATGTTAATGAGTTTTTCATGTAACTTTAGATAGAAGTGGCACAAGTTCATTGAGCAACAGAAGGCTTTATTTTGATTCATTGCTTAATTATTCCTTATGATGATTTTTTTAATGTGTCTTGTTCTTAAAGCAGAATTGCAGGGAGAGGGAAAGTATTATCAGCTCAGTGAAAAAAGATGGGAATATCCTAGTTCATCAGTCGTATTCCCGTGAGATTGAAATAATTTATTTCAAAATAGATGATTATGTTTTGGAATCACATCTTCTTTTACTTGCTTACAAATCAAAATGCTGACATTTTGTAATTATGAATTATCTCTAAATTATCTTGCATAGTGCTTGAAGTAATATCTATAAACTAAAGTGGCTATGTAGTGACTTTTCCTCTTTTTTTAGTTTTTTTAGTTTAGTTTTTTTTTAAACTTAGCCAAGAATTAATGATTGAAAGAGTTATTCAAGTTTGGCCTTTGAGATTTGGGAAATAAATAAAAATAACACCCAAATATCTGGTAGATAAAATTATAACTAGCTCCAGTGAGTTGGGCTTATTGTCTGGTTGGACAAGAGAATCAACATCGTTTGGTTGGTTAAGTTGGAAGGGGAATGAGAACTCCTAAGCTCTACTCCAGCGGTATCCAACCTTGGCAACTTTAAGGCTTGTGGACTTTACCTGGATAAGTGTAAAACCCTGTTATCAAGAAGAACGTGAAAGAGACAATAATATCTCTATGCTTTAGGAACTATCTGGATCCTGGGAAATGTGCTAACAAGTGTTTGTCAATGATTAAGCCCTTAGTTCTCAATCTATAGCAGCCAGCCAACTTTAGGCATTTTTAGAACCTTACAAATTATTTTGACCTATTCCAGGCCATCTTCAGACCGTATTTAAAAAGGCATCATCTTTGGTTATCTTAAAAAAGGAGATTTGCTGGGTGAGGTTGGGATACAGTTAAGTACCCTTGCAAACATAATATTTTGGAAGGTTTCAATTCAGTTCATGCTTCAGTTCGAGCATGAATCATGGGTAGGTAGCAGTCATGGCTTAAGGAGTATTTGGAAATTTCAGCTGGTGCAGAATGCAGTGGCACCCACATTCCTGAAAACCCCTAGGGCTGTATGTATAACACCATTACTGTGGGAGCTGCATTGATTACCAGTTAGGGTCCAATTCAAGGTGTTGGTTTTTACCTTTAAAGTCCTACGTGGCATGGGTCCAGGGTATTTGAGGAAATGTCTCTCCCCAATGGGACAAGCCCACCCCACTCATACCAGCAGAAGACTCATGCCAGCACTCATGCCAGCAGAGGACGCCTGCTACGGATCCCATCTGAATTGAAGCAGGTGGGTTTGAAGCGCACGGTCTTCCAGGCCTCCTCTCTTGCCGGAGATCCACTAGACGAGTTTTTTCATCACCAGAGGCCTCATTAAATGGATTTCTGGCATGAAAGGAGGCCCAGAAGGTCGTGTACGGCCCTCCAGGCCTCCTTTTTTGTTGCCGGATGCCTCATCAAGCCCTTTGCTGATGAGAAAGGAGGAAGCAGGCAAAGAAACAGGCTGGAGAGGAGACAGATCTTCATAAGGTAGGTCACTCAGCACGGCAGGATGGGGAGAAAGTAACTGTGGGGACCCCAGGGGAGGGAGAATGAGATATCTCAGTGGATCAGAGGAGGCCTTGGGTGGTCTGAAGTAGGTGGCTTATTCCATCACTAGGTCTCCCCATGGCCTTCCCCACCCTGAGATACTTCATGTGTATTTAACAATCCACACATTTGATTATCGAATGTGTGGGTGAAAGGAGGGAGTGATCAATTTCAAGGTACGAGATTCACTCCCCCAAATCCTCGGGTCACAAATGGAATGGGGAAGCTCCATTACATTTGTAACTTGAGGACTACCTGTATATTACATCTAGTTCTATATACATAATACATATTTCACCCAATTCCTTTCAGTAGCTTTGTGGGACTTCAAGTGCATTCATTCAACCTACTGGACCCACCAGTAGGTTGGTGATACCTCCTATTTCATTTTCATCCAATTCAACTATAAAGCTATCAGAGATAGAGACTTCTTCATTATAATGCTTTATACTCTGAATGCACTTGGAAAGCATAGATCTATGACACCTTCTTTTGCATTGATATGTCAACTGAAGTTTGTTGGGGATAAAGGTATAAATGTTGTGTCTGAAACTATAGCTGAAGAATTTTCAAAATCGCAGCTAAGATGTGGGATGTATTGATTTCAAGTGGCTCAAATCTGCTTTTTCTTTTCAGTTGCTTCTGGCTCTTCATGACCTAATAGATATCATGACATCAGGATTATCTGACAGTAACTGCTTTTCTCAGTAAGCACCTGCTTGTGTCACTTATGTCCTTAGTGATGGTATCTACCCACCTTGTTTGCTTTTGACCTACTCCTGATAGCCTTTGATTTTTCCAAACATTGAGTCTTCTTCAATTACTCTTGCCAATTACTCTAATATTTTGCAAAGATCTGTTATGGCAGAAGCAATGAATGTCTTTTATTTCATGGCTACAGTCACCATCCCTATAAATATGCTCACTTTAGGAAAATGAAATCTGTTACTACCTTAACCTACTGACATACTGTAATCTGCATTTTAAGTATTGAGCTTTTGTAGAAACCAGGAGATGGTGAGTTCTAGTCCCACCTTAGGCATGAAAGCCAGCTGAGTGGCCTTCGGCCAGTCACTCTCTCTCAGTCCAGCCCACCTCACAGGGTTGTTGTAGTGGGGAAAATAGGAGGAGGAAGGAGTATTGTGTGCGTTCACTGCCTCGAGTTATTTATAAAACACTGCCTTGAGTTATTGACAAACATTCTAAAAGGCAAGATATAACTAACACATTTTTAAAAGTCTTCCTCGTTTACATATCTCAAAATGGTATCTTCAGAAACACTGAGGATGTTTAATCCTCCTCCCGGTGATTTTAATTTCAGTTACAATTTCTTCCAATCTAGCATTTCTCATGATATGTTTTGCATGTAAGTTAAATCAATAATGTGATAGTGCCGTGATGGCGAACCTATGGCACGTGTGCCCAAAGTGACACGCAGAGCCATGTCCCCTGGCACGCCAGCCGTCGCCCAGCCCAGCTCCACTGCGCATGTGTGCATGATCCCCGCCCCCATGCATGCGCATGCACACCCCACATGCACGCACCCCCGCGCATGCGCGCACGACTCCCGGGATTTCTAGGCAAAAAAAGAGCCGAAAAACAGCTGCAACAACAAAACTGTTGCAACGGGTGAACTAGAGATTGAGCTGCTAAAAATCCAGCAAGATGATGCACCTAAAATGTTATTTACATATTTTAAGCAGGTATGGATCACAAAGAAGTGGCCATTTGTTATGGATTTGTCATGGATTTGTCAAGGATTGTTCAAACTTTCAAAATAATATTTACTTCATAGTAAGATAATGTTCAAAGTTTGTAATCCACAGTTCAGCAATGCATGGAATGAGATGTACCAGATGCGCAGAGTGAATTCAAAAGAAGCTTTCAGTCGAATGATAATGGAAAAGGCAAGAGAGTTTCAAACTAACACCTCTTTTTGCTTTATTAATGATTATTTTAAATTTTTTAACGGCACACAATACAAGGAAGTTTGGATAGCCCACAAAACCCAGGTGTACCAGGCTAGCCCATAAGATAATAAGAGCTTATCGTCATTTTGGAATCCAGGTCTCTTAGACTATTCTGAATTTTTTATGGTTTTTAGATTTAAATTTTTATCAATTAATTTTTTATATTTTTTGTGTATATTGCCTGCATGGCTTGAATGTTTTGGACTATATATAATTTTGTTTTTTAAGTAGGTGCAACAAAATGTACGGTACAAATAAGTAGAAATGGGCTGTAAAGTGGACTTGCTTTATTTCATGTCCCATAATTGCCAATTAAACACCGCAGAAGGGGGGGAGAAAGCAACCAATAGGCCAGGAGTGCAGGTGAAGCAGCTCTAAATAAGCTTTTTTGCCACAATTACAAGACTTGCATTTGCTCCCATTAAGAATAAGCTGTTCTAGTTCTTCTGTGTGAATCATGACTGGAAATTTCCTTGTTAGTCCTCCAAGTATTCCAGAATACTTGGCCCAATTTAAGCATCAGGAAGTACATTCTAATGGAACTCAGAAAAAATATTGGGGAAGGGGGTTGATTCTGAAATGGAGTACATTTTTGTAAAACATGGCCAGTCTAGAGAAAAGAAGGACTAGGGGAGGAGACCTGATAGCAGTGTTCCAGTATTTGAGAGGCTGTCACAAAGAAGAGGGGCTCAACTTATTTTCCAAAGAACTAGAAGGCAAGACAAGAAACAATGGATGGAAACTAATCAAGAAGAGAAGCAACCTGGAATTAAGGAGAAACTTCCTAGTAGTGAGAACACTTAGCCAGTGGAACAGTTTGCCTTCAGACCTTGTAGGTGCTTCATTACTGGAGGTTTTTAAGAAAAGACTAGACCTGTCTGAAATGTATAGGGTCTCCTGCCTGAACAGCGGGTTGGACTAGAATAACTCCAAGGTCCCTTCCAGCTCTATGCTAATTGATTCCTGCTTCTTTTATAAAGTCCACACTATAAAACAGAGACCATAGCCTTACAAAGGCTATGGTCTCTAAAACAACTTTAAAATGTGAATTTAATATTTAATTCTACAAAATCCCATCATTACAACATCCATCACTGTATTGTGTAAGACTATTCTAATGCAACCACCTCTGAGTACTAAGTAAGCAGTGTACTAATACCGGCAGTAAAATCAATAGTAAAAATAGACAAGTCATACAACTGAAGAAAGTTCTTGCAAGTGGTCCTACAACACAAAAAGAGAAGTTTGAATACTTGCTTCAGAAACAGATATTGTCAAAGGTAAATATATCATTTGCACATTATACATCCATGATTACTACAGCTATATCTAGGCAATAGTAAAAGAAGAGGGTAAAGTTTGTTAATAATAGCTAGTAAAGAACTTTTGAGGCTATTTTTTAAGCTCTACACTAGGAGTTGGTAACTTTCCGGATTGTTCAAATATGCTAATATGTTATTTGGGAGCAAAAGCACTACAGTATGTATACTATTTTGCTCCGAAAACAAACACACACAAAAATATGAGTGAGCTGCAATTTTGACATCTTTCAGGGGACTAGAAATTTTTGAGCATTTACATACCTTTTGTAAATATCTTCGTTCTTAATGATCCATCATTTTGATGCAGCGCTATTTCTGCTTTTTTTACCTAGCTATTTTCCAACGAATCTTGTCAAACAGCCCATTAATTTCCTCAGTAAGGACTGGTTTGAAAGCTAAACCTTTCAAGAGCCTTTTTGAATCAGGGCAGTTTATTGAATTTTTTTCCCCGTATCCTGCCTGTGTACAATAGATTTGGTAGATGCTGTTCACTCTATGTAATGCATGTACTAAATCAAATACTATATTTTTGAAATAAGAAGGCTGCTTTTAAAAAGCCCACTGCCCGAATTATCAATTGACTTATCTATGTATACAATCCTGTCATTAGAGGCAAATTTCCCAAAGGTTTCCATGGAAACTTGGATAATCTTAATAGACGAGAGTGCTGTTTAATATAGCATTACCATGATGTAGAGAAGAGCTGTGTTAGTCTACAGTAGCAAAAAAAAATCAGAATGTTTATTAACAAAATCAATCTTTTCCCATCATCTTACAAGTGAAATAATTAATATTAACAAAACAGATGTAAAACAATCCAATTATTGTGATACGAGAGCAGCATAATTTTAAAATGCTGATTTTCCTAAAATGCCTAGGATTCAGGTAGTATGATAGTCTCATATCAACCTGAATATTCTTTAGGAACCAGGTCTTTCTCTGTGTTTCTGTTCCATGTGAGATACCAGAGCAGAATTTCTCAATCTCAGCAATATGAGTGGTCCAACTCCCAGAATTCTGGGAGTTGAAGTCCACTCATTTTAAACTCACTGAGATCAAGGAACACTGTATTAGAATATGTGTAAGGTACACAATGTATGATTTAAATCAATAACTTAGCCTGTGAATTATGTAAAGGAGTAGGGGGCAGTCATGGTCCATATTCAACCATCAAACAGTGAATATCTTTTCAGAATATTTCTTGAGGTAGAAGACCACCAAATTCTACTATCATGACAATCTTCCTAAACATTTTTTTTTTTCATTAAAAGTAACCCTAGCTCTGATTAGGGCAACCTCTGGAAGAAGGTCACAAAAGTTTTATCGTAGAGAGCACAGTTGTGTGGGACTTTTCTTACTCAGTCTGTGCCTATTTGGAAATATACTGATTGGGTAGAAAGAAAATATTGATTGTTATGAGAGCATGGCTGTTTCATTTATCTAGTGTGATGGTATGTGCACCTGGAGATGTGGGTTGGGAGAGACAACACAGAACTTTTTCAGAGAGAGGCACAGATGAAAAGATTGAGCAGTCTTGAGCGCGATGGCGGGAGGAAGGAAAAAATCCAGGTTAGCCAAACTTGTTCTCACCCAGCCTTAGCAGAAGCAAGAAACAGACTCCTTGTCATGAGAACCTCCTCTTTATGAATTAATTGCATTCACCCACCAAAAAGTCCAGGACTAGGCTTTTTATCTATTAAGGCAGGTTGTTGGAAAGGATTTGCAAATTATTTTTGCCTCTATTTATAACACATATGCTTATATGCCCTTTAAAATTAATTTTCACAAGATGAAATCCAGCCTTTATGTGATTCATTGGAAGAAGTCACTATAAATATAAATGACCCAAATATATATTATAAAAAGTGTTCTAATGTATACAGTATGACTGGACATTTCTTCTTTCCCTTTGAGTCTTTTTTCCACTTGTTTTTTTTCCCAGCTGTTGAGAAAAGAAGGATTTTTTTTAATTGCACTTTTTCTAAAGGTCAAATGATTCTAGGTATTCTGGATGCACAGTTCTGAAAAAATTAATTAATACACATCAGTTAAATTGTTCTACCAACAACTCATATTTATTGTTGGCTTGTTCTCCTTTAAAAATTAATCATAGACAGATGCACTGGATGAAATTTTTTAAGCTTATGAATAGTTGAAAAATACTTGATATTAATTTGTCTTAAAATAAAGACTGGAATACCATGTTCTGTTTAGGGAGAAATAATAGAAATAATATCATTATTACTCTATTTGACATCTGTGAGCCTGATAATAAAACTTTCCTTCTGGATGTCTGTATACAATGCTTCAATCTCTGCTGTAGAGGAAGGCGAGGTTAATGAGTTTTATGGTCAAATTGACAGAGCATGCAAGCAAGATATGCTGCTCATGACTGGTCATATGAAATACCAAATTCAGAAACAATAAGAAGGCAAATGCCAAGCTAAACCTTATTTCATTCTTTAATAAAATGACGAGACCAGCAAATTAGTAGACCAGTGAAATGCTGTGGGCATAATATCCTTGGATTTCAGTAAGGCATTCAACAAAGTAGACCACAACCTACTTGATAAGCTAGAAAAATGTGGGATAGACATTATCACCAACAGGTGGATTTGTAACTGGCTGACAAACTGCACTCAAATGTAGAACCTTAATGGAATCACATCTACATGAAGAGAAGTAAGTAGTGGAGTACCCCAAGGTTCCGTTTTAGGCCAGTACTATTCAATATCCTCCTAAATGATTTAGATGAGGGAATAGAAAGGGGACTCATCAGATTTGCTAATGAACTGTCAAAAACCTGGCAGGAAAAGCCAATACCCCAGAAGATAGGCTCAAGATCCAGAAGGATCTCAACAGACTTGAATACTGGGCTCTATCCAACAAAATGAAATTAAATGTAGAAAAAAAGTAAGGTCTTACACTTAGGAAAGAAAAACCAAAAGCCTGGAGACTAAAATATAGGATGAACGGTTGCAGGAATTGCGTATGTCTAGTCTAATGAAAAGAAGGACCAGGGAAACTTGATAGCAGTGTTTCAATATTTGCGGGATTGCCACAAAGAAGAGAGGGGGTAAACCTATTTTCCAAAGCACCAAAAGGCAAGACAAGAAACAACAGATGGAAACTAATCAAAGAGAGATCTAATCATAATCAAAGAGAGATCGAATCGAGAAATTTCATGGCAGTGTGAACAATCAACCGGTGGAACGACTTGCCTCCAGAAGCTGTGGGGTGCTCCGTCACTGGAGGCTTTTAAGCAGAGA
>JANHJO010009479.1:7947-18758 GCA_032468235.1 Pseudoxyrhopus heterurus
GGTGGGTTGGTTGGGAAAGATGCAAGTAACTTCATAGCAAAAAGAATTAAATTAGAAGTAATGCGTGGGTCAAGATACTACTCCTAAGAATGCTACAATAGAGCTATAATGAAGGTCAAAGACAAAGTTGGGAGAGGTTAGTGAAAGGAGCCATTTTGAAATTGGCTGGTAAAAGGATGGGCTCTTTTAATAAGATAAAGAGATTTAGAGGGAGAAAGAAGGCAAAGCAGCATAAAGGAGAAACAAAAATCCTTGTCTTCTGGGTGGATTATGAGTAAAAAAGATCCTAGATTGAACATGTCAATCATTTTATCTTCACGTTTTGGGGCATAAACAAGTTTGGACTAAAATTGGAACTTTGTAGTGGCAATCTGGACAGGACTAAGGAACGAGTCTGTCTGAGCTCTGATTCATTAGAGGTAAGGTGACCGCACAAGAATTCCAACAAATCCTTGTATCTTCAAGTTTGAAACTTGTATTTAAGCAATTCTTTCTCCCATGCTTTTTCCACTTCTGAGACTGTGGTCTACACATGGATGTTACTTGCACAGTAGCTAATGGCTTTCTAATCAATGTGACGATCCAGTTTCAAGCATTTTACAGATACTGTCATGGGTAATGTGATAAAAAAGTCCTGTATTTGCATAAAATAATTCCCTTAAATATTTTTCCTTCAACACAGCTAATCTCAGATTTTATCTCTCAATATAGGGTTTTGTTCTTCAGAAACTTGATAACATCTTGAGTAATGGCTTTACCTGTCACATAATGAATACTTTAGAGAAGGTTTGGTATACTAGTATCATAAGCTTGCTTATTTTTGAATTAATTTCTTTCCAGTTTAGACATTTGCTAATAACATAAGGAATTCTTCCTCATATTGCCTGAATCTAACACACATTTATAAAACAGATGAAAAATGTCATTATTCTATGGCACAGCAACATTAGCCTAATGTTAAATACTATTGAAATTTACTGTTTAAATATTTTCAGTTTTAGGATAAATACTGAATTGTCAACCTACTATCCTGTCAAAGCAACATTTGCCAAGCTTATGGGATTGTGAATTTTGGTTCCAAATAACTGGATGATCCAAGCACTTTGAAATATTTATTTATTAAATTTATATGCCACTCATCTCACTATCAAGCGACTCTTGAATATTATCTTCCCATAGAACTGTTTTTCTGACTCATTTGGACAAAAGATCCTCATAGCTTTTTATCCAGTCCTCCCTCATTGCTGTGGCAAACAAATTTCAAGAAGTGTTACACAGTGGGTGATACATCAAGCATGAACCAGTGAAGAGGAAAGGAATATGTGTGAAAATATATGAATATCTGATTTCTTTTCGTGAAGGAATATTCTAGATATATGTGCGCACTAAAAGTTGTCTTATACTGAATCAGATAATTAAAGTATCTGGAGCAGGTCTGAGTATCCATATCTAGTGACTATGTTACATCTTTGAGATCTAGGTCTTGGTCTAGGGTTCGAAACTTGAGACTTTTCAAATGTTGTGGATGTACATTTTCTACCATGATTTCCCATTGGCAGTTCTGGTTGGGACTGATTGCAGTTGAAATTCAACTTCTAGAAGGCCATAGAGTTTCAAATCTCATTAATTTTAATCCCAATTAGTTCTAAATTTATAGATTATATATAATCTATATCTATGTAGATTCATATGCATGATATTGAACCTGGGCATCTTTGTATAAAGCAAAACTATTAAATTAATGGCCATTACTATAAAAATAGTAACTTTGCTCAAATTGCCAGGTATAGATACAGTATTTTTGTCAAACTGGATTTTTGCACAGTAGGAATCTCTAAAGCATAATAAAGCAAGCTATACAGATTTTTAAAAGGGGACTTTATTTTGAAGAAGGCTCAGACAAAGCACTTACTTAAAGCAGCTTCATGATATATTGTGGCCACACTAATTCTAAGAGCAAAGCAAAGTGGCTTCACTTCATCTCTCTTTTGAAACCTCCTCCTCTGGCAATGTACAAGACTGTCACTGCAATACTCACAATTTTTGTCCCATTGGGGTCCATCAATCTGGCAGTTAAGTAGAAGCCTCTTCCAACGCTTCCAGTCAGAACCTTCAAGTGTCCAAAGAGCCTGCTAAGCATGCACAATGCATGTACAGAAAGCAATTCTGGCTATTGTAAGTGAAAAGTCTCAGGGAATTATGCCACTGTCTTGCCTTGATGTGGTGATATGAAGTTCTTTGTTCTTTATCTTCAACTGATAGGCCTTAGTCTGAAAATGGTGCATGTGCCAAAAGCCTGGGCCAGTATTAATTTTAAATGAGATTGAAGTTGTATTAATGCTACTTGGATGATTTGACTATGAACTGCAAGCTCATTAATGACCTTATATCAGTCTGATGGGGTCAGGGGGATTTGAGAGGGAAACTGCTTTTTATATATGATCTTTATAAAAAATATAATGGGGTTGTGAAGAATTTAAAAGATCAAGATTTATAAAGATCTTGACAGGCTAGAACATTGGTTCAAAAATAAAGAGATGAAATTTAACAAAGAATTTCTTGCATTTAAGTAACTCACACAAATACATAAACTAAACTCGCGGCCCATGGGCCAGATGCGTCACATGCTGGCCACACCCATGCCCGGTTTAGCGAAGGGAAAAAAGATTGTGATACGTCATGTGATGATGCGAGTTTGACACCCCTGGCTTAAACAGATAAGCACTCAGTTCATGTCAATTGAAGCATAGCTTCCAGGTCACAGGTAAACAATATTTGAATTTTATTTTGCAATATGTCTCTCCTCCTAATAATTTGGATGTCATAGCTAAACCTTCAGGAGAAAAACAGCTAGATGAGGAGGCAAATTTATGCCAAATTTATGATGCCAGTGTTGACTCCTGATGATTGATTAGAAAAATTAGAAACTAAAAAATTAGTTTTCTTAGCAACAGTTTTAGAGTGGTTTGCCATTGCCTGCTTCCTAGAGCTGAGAAAATGTGATTAGCCCAAAGTAACCCAGTTAGTTTCATACCTAAATTGAGACTATAATTTACAGTTTTCTGGTTTCTAATCTGCTGCCTTAACAACTCCACCAAACTGACTCTCAATACCAAACTGGCTTTCTACCTAGTCTTATGAACTTGAAATATATACATATTTTTATTAGGATAAGATTAAGATGAGGAAAGAATCCTCATCAGCTGAAAAAGGGTCATTCAGAAGATTGAAGAGAAGTATTCTCTATTGAACCAATGAAGGGACATTGCACTGAATATGTTCTGAATAAGCATTAGGACAAATTTCCTAATAGCTGACTGCTGATGACAATAGAATTAAACTAAAACAAAAGGGTAAAAGTTTCCCCTGTCCAGTCTTATCCAACTCTGAGGGAACAGTTGTCATCTCTGTTTCCTAGCTGAGGAAGCCATTATTGTCTGAAGACGCTTCTGTAGTCATGTGGCTGGCATTCTGTGTACTCTTTCCAGTTATTCAGTATCATTCTTATGTCTTGGTGATCCAATTTGGACACATGATTTGGTCTGGCCAGTGCAGAATAGAGCAGAACTACTATACCTGCGATCTCAACATTCTACAGCAGGGGTGTCAAACTCGATTACATTGAAGGCTGCATCAGAGTTGTGTTTGACCTTAGGGGGCTTAGGGGCGCATGGCCAGGGACCATGGTCAGCTTGATGTCACTCGTATCAGGGGCACCTGTGCTGACCAAGTGCTAAGGCAGGACTTCCCTGAGACCCTCCTTCACTCTTACTATAACTTCCTTCCTTCCTTCCTTCCTTCCTTCCTTCCTTCCTTCCTTCCTTCCTTTTCTTCTTTTGCCTTCCCTCTTCATTCTCCTTTCTTCTTCCTTCCCTTCTTTCCTTCTTTTTCCTTCCTTGATCTCTTCCCATCTTTCCTTCTTTTTCTTTGTCTTTCCTTTTTCCCTTTTCCCTTTTCTATTCCTTCTTGCATGCTCAAATGCAAAAAGGGAAACATTTCTCCTTTCGTTTTGTTTTTAGTTTGTTTTGTTAGCCCACTGCCAGTGAAAACAGAGCTCAGGAGAGCAGCACATGCCCCCCCAGGCCCCACTTTTGGCCACAATAGCCTCCTGCAGCCCTCTTCCAGGGAAAATGGAGCTGGGGGAGGCGCATGTGGCCCTCATGAGCTCTGTTTTTTTCTAGGAGAGGCACTGCAGGCTGGTCCTTTGTGTTTCCAGGGCAGCCCCGTGGGCCAAATCTAAACACCTGTGGGTGGGATCCGCTCCCCCGGGCCTTGAGTTTGACACCCCTGTTCTATGGGATTTCTGATGAATGCAAGAATCTATTGCCTTTCTGGCAGCTACAATAAATTGTTGGTTCATGCTTAATCTGTGGTCTGTCCAGATCTTCTCACATGTATTTCTGATGAGGCAGGTGTCACTTATCTTGCACCTTTATATCTAGATTTATGGCAAAGTATGTAATCAAAGTTATGCAATGCATTTGACCTCACCAATTTTTTATTTTTGAACATAAATGTTTATCCCCGCCTCAGAAATTTTTTTGACATCAACATATCACACAGAAGAACTATGATGTTCATTTGCCTTTTATGCTATACTTATTTAATGGAATATTTCACCACAAACAATTTACCTTTAGTTCCTGAACAGCTGCCCTGAAAATGCTACCACACACAAAGAGGAGGCTGCTGAATTATTGGATGCTGTTTAGTAACCTTGTATGATCAGGTGTTTGATAATATGCAATGGACCTAGGAGCAGCCAAAGTTCATTGAAATCAGTGGGAGTAAAGTAGCTAATTGTACCGCTTTATCTTCACTACTTTGAAATCTGAGATTTAAACTTGACAGGCAGATTTCTGTCTAGATAATATTCCAGGTCTAGATAATTAATTCTGAAATATGTGCACATTGGGAAAAACAGAAATTAATAGTACCGTCATCTGTTAGATTAAAGACATCCCTGCTGAATTAATAAATTCAATTGCTAGCATTTATTAGATTGAATTTACACAGAAGAAGAATAATTTGATATGGCTGAAGGACTCATGTTGCAAAACAGGACAACTTCATACTTGTAGTAATTGCTGCTAATCATCAAAATAAGATCCGTGGTGGTGCATTGGTTAGAATGTAATACTGCAAGCTAATTCTGCTGACTGCCAGGGTTCGATCCTGACCAGCTCAAGGTTGACTCAGCCTTTCATCCTTCTGAGGTTGGTAAAATGAGGACCCAGATCGTTGGGGGCAATAGGCTGACTCTGTAAACCATTTAGCAAAAGCACTGTGAAGTGGTATATAAGTCTAAGTACTATTGCTATCAAAAATAGCTAGGCTTTATTTGTATATATGTTTCACGTGTTTTATATCACTTCCTTTGAAAACAATTTGACATGATTTTTGGAAAGATAAAATCCAATAATTAGAAAAATAACTTAAAATGGTATAAAACCATTTTTATGGAAAGACCAGAGGAAAACCAGAATAGAGCCATTCATCCAATATTGGTATGCGAAGGCCTGAATAATGAGCTTGTTCTTGAATAGATACCTAAAACCTAATTGCAGGTTGCTGTTTTGCAAATTTCAGAGAGAATATTCCCCCATATTATCACCACCATAGAAAAGGCACTCTGGGGCTCTAAGGCATCTACAGCACAGTTTCCCCTGATGATTTTAGTGATATTGATCTATAGTACATCTGTAAAGGTGTACATCTGATAGGTGGTTTGCTTGCTAGTTGTTTAGAGCCTCATATATCATGAGCATGGCTTGGTATTAGTTAAATGCCAGTGCACTTATTTCAATAGAGCTATAATTCTAACCTTAAACTTGTCATTGCATGTAAAAACATAAGCGTAGAACATAACACATCATCTTCTGATTCTGATGTAAAGAAGACTTAGACCTGAATATAATGCTGCCTACTTTTTCCCTTTTTATTGTAATGTTGCAAATCTTGATGCATTGTATTATCTTCATACATTGATACATTGAATGAATACATTTTAATGATAAAAAGGTTTATGATAAATAATAAAAATATTATTTCAATGCAAATTTCAATCCAGTAATTATTGCTGTAATGAAATCAGAATCATGAATGTTCTATTTAGAAAGGTTAAAGATCAAAATTATGAACATTCTATTTAGAAAAGGTTAAAGGTTTAAAGATGAAAAGAGGAAAGAAAAATTATATCAGTAGTATATTGCAGCTTAGGCTATCGATATTTAAAGACATTATTTGACTTTTCATCCAGAGTGAAATATAACAGACAAAAAAGCCACTGCAATTCATCTCAAAATTATTATAATAACAGTTTTGATCTTGAACAAATTGTTTAATAGTAAGATCTTCATTGTATTATTGCTTAATATATGTATGTGTCTGCATACTTGAGTGTGTGTGTGTGTGTGTGTGTGTAGGTGGATGGGTATTATGTATTGATAAAAGAAAATAAGAGATAGACAAGGCAAATTAAAAAAAATTAAGAAATAGAAAAAAGGAAAAATAATAATAAAAAGACCATTGCTATTTCTGGCTCTCCTGTTGTTGTACATTGGCTGATGTGTGATATTTGTAAGCATTAAGGCCCTCTTAAAAGTTGCAAATGATTATATTTACAGTGCTGCATGACATGTATATATGGAAACCATTCTAGCTTAATTTTAGTCAAGCTTTGACTATTTTAAGTACAGTACTGCAGTTTTGCCACTGCAGCATATTTTCCAAATTTAAGTTCCCAATTGGATATGGTCAAGATTTTCTTTCTTCCACTGTTGAGCAAAGTTTATTCCCACTGTTGTAAGCAATATATCTCATTAAATTATGATATTACTTGTTGATTTTGTTTCTGAGATTACACCTAATAAAATGGTTGTGATTTCATTTCAAATTTGAATTCCAAGATTTTCTATGTTATACCATGTACGTCTTTTCAGTTCTTTTACCCATCCACCACATGTGATGAAACATTCTTTATGATTCTTGGCATTTCACACATTTATTATTTCATGATTTGTCCATCTTAGATATTATCAATGGAATTGTATACCATCTATAAAACATATGGCCTACCAACTCTTGATGACACTCTTCATGATGCTAAATAGCACCCAGTACAAATTAATGTCTTGTGGCAGCCCATAGCATAGTTGCTGGATTGCAGTGTGAGAGTTATCTAGCGTTCCGCTCTGAAACCAACTTGACATGTCAGAGAAACCACTGTAACATAGTGCTCCCAACTCATAAAGATTGACCATATAATAGGATGGTACATAAAATGATGCTTGACCCAGATAAGATATAAGGTGATACTACAGTGCTTGTAATTGAGTGTTATTAGTTTAGACTCCAATTCATAAAGGTCTTATGGGATTTCACCAATGACATTTGAAGCATCTTAGCATTTTCTTGAAAATGTAATTCTCAAATGCTCAGCCACAATTGCTTTTCCATTCCATTTAACAGAGAGGTATATAGTAGGTTGTAAACAGAGCTGTGTCTTTTATTTATTTGAACAAGGAAAGCTACATGTGCAAAATATATGTATAGTATAGGGAATATATAGAATTGTATATTTGTATTGGGTCTTCTTCTAAGTGATGGCCATTGGCAATTAGTATCAATGCCCTGTTACAGATTTCCCCTATATTCCTGTGCTTTGGAAATGATGTATTTATAGATTTCATTTAGTTTGTTAGAGAGCAAATTTGTTTAGTAATTAAGACACTAGGCTATAAAATGCAAGACTGGGAGTTCTAGTCAGCCAGCCAGCCAACGAGCCCGTCTGTCTGTCTGTCTGTCTGTCTGTCTGTCTGTCTGTCTGTCTGTCTGTCTGTCTGTCTGTCTATCTATCTATCTATCTATCTATCTATCTATCTATCTATCTATCTAATATCAGATGTTTGACCACCCTATTTCAGCAGAAAGATCTAAGTGACCTTTTGACTATGAAGTGGGGAAATTGCATGCAGCCTGGGCCTCGGGTCACCTTTTAATGGCACAGATGTAACCTCTCTGCCCTTCTTTTTCTGAAATGGTAAATAAGGCTAGTGGATTTGACTTAGGGCTACCATTTGTTGATACTTAACGCAATCCAACAATGTCCAGTAATGCAGACCTGCCATGCACTTGAGTTTATCAAGCACACTCAAACAAACCGCCTTCCCTTATACCAGTGTGACATCAAATCAAGGGGCTACTGGAATGATTTCTTGATGTTATACTATCATTGGCGCTGAACTGGGGAATCTCTTAATTTAACAGATAAACACCCTAATGTAAATACACAGATCCCTATGGTTTATGGGAAATAGACCATAGTGAATAATTTATTTTTGGTGAATACCCCAAATTAAATAGATCCTAAAATACACTTGGACATATCTGTTGGTTAGAATAGGACATATTAATCTTGAGGAAAAGGAATGCATTTAGTAAAGCTGGCAGAATGAAAAACTGTCACTTTCCTTACAAATCATTCATAATCTCTTGAGACCACACAGTCATATGTACCCATAGGCTAAGCTTTATAATGGAAAGGCTTGTTGAAGAAATGGACAAAGAGGTCTGTCTGTTTTCTTTAGCTACATAAAGAATCAATTGATTTCAGCACCAATACCTATGCAATCTCAGGAACAAGAATAGGAATAGTCTTCGGATTAGGGGAGTGGAGGAGAAGGAAAAAAGGAAGCGTTCAGCCACCCCAAATTTCCTTTTACTTAAGTGGAATCTTTTGCAGACTAAGGAAGAATTATTTTGAAGACCTAGCAAGAATTTTTTTAAAAAAAATCATATTAGATAAGATCTGATGAAGTGGTAATGAATTGAAACCTCATTGCTAATGCTAACAAAGAATTAACTACCCTAGCATTGAGGTTGAGGTTGAGAGTAAGCTTTTTATACTTGCAATTTACAAAACCAAAAAATTAAGGTACTATTTTATTTATTTATTATTTGTCAAACATATATAGATATATAGAATAAAAACATAAACATGAACAAAAAGGAATATATATAAGTAAACAAAAGAACCAGTAGGACAGGGACGGTAGGCATGCTGGTGCGCTTATGCACGCCCCCATTACGGACCTCGTAGGAAAGGGGTGAGGTCCACATTTCTCAATCCACTGGAAGCAACACTTACTGTGAGGGTCTTTTGGAGTCATCTGGTTGGCTGCTCGACAAAGCAGGAAAGTCGCTTGCCTAATTCAATTCAGTTCCTATTCAAATTGCTAATTTTCCTTGACATCTATCTACCACACATGTAGTTTTTGTTTCAGCTGGTAGGTTCAAAACAACAAAGAAGCAACCACAATACAACAATGGGAAGAAATGTGTGTGTGTGTGTGTGGGGGGAAATCAATAAATTTTAAGGGAGAATTGGTATAAAATGTTTTACAGGTGATGTATAACTCCATCTATAATTACCAATGCAGACAAATCATATAACAATATTTTGGAAATGCCACAAAAAGGAACATTTTATCATATACGATGGTCATATTTAAAAAACCCTCAAAAATACTGAAAAGAAATACAACAAAATATTCAGAAAATTCTAAAAATAAAATTTGCATTGAAACAATTAAGAAAATATAAATAAAAACATAATTTATTAAGATAACATGTTGACATCTACAATTTGCCACATTGAAAACTGACATATCTGTATTATAGAAATCTAACCAAATTTAAGCAGGAACATACTGCACATGACACAGGAAGACCAATTTGGAATATGGTTTCTAGGAAAACAATTATGAGACCAATAAAAAAATAACCAATTAAATGACCTAAAGAGAAACTAACAATATCCTTCAAATTTTAATGCTAAGTTAAGTAGTCATGGAAACAAATAAAAGAGGAGAAAAGTTCCCTAAAAAAATCTTTCTATAATGCTTTTTTATACTGTACATGCTTTATCACTAGGAGTTTGTTTTTTTAATTCCAGTACAGGTGGCCCTCAACTTACAACCACAGTTGAGTCCCAAATCTCTGTTGCTAAGTGAGACAGCTGAATTTTGCCCTATTTTATGTCCTTTCTTGCCACAGTTGTGAACCATTGCAGTTGTTAAGTTAGAAAGATGGTTGTTAAGTGAATCTGGCTTCCCCATTGACTTTGCCTGTCAGATGATCACAACAGGTGATCATATGACCCCAGGACACTGCAACCGCCATAAATATGAACCAGTTGCCAAGCAATCATGTGATCATGGGAAGCTGTCATGTGAAAAATGGTCATAAGTCATTTTTTTCAGTGCCACTGTAATTTCGAACAGTCACTAAATGGATGGTTGTAAGTGGAGGACGACCTGTGTTCTGTTTTAAATCCTCATCTTTCTAAAAATCTGTTAAAAGCTTAAACAAAAAAGGAGAGATGGGATGGGAAGCATGTACTATAGTGCATTCTCCATTCTTAGTTTTGCACTAAGCCTACAGCAATGAATGAATTATCCTTTTTGTCAACCTTGACTGTAGATGAATGCATGGATAGGCTTGTGCAGTTGGTAACATTTTGAAAATGGTTTGTTGCATCTTCTTCTGGGATATTTTTTTGACCTCCTAGTCTAGGACTAAGAGAAAATGATTGGCCCAATCACCCAACTAGCTTTCATGCCTAAGGGAGCACTGAAACTCGGGTCTCCAGTGCCTTTAACCACTACACTACAATACCATCATTCCAGACATTCTTCTAAGTAAACTAAATCAGCTGACTGTACCTGACCACAGTTGTAAATGGATCATAAGCTTCCTAACAGACAGGAAGCAGCAGGTGAAGCTAGGCAAAATCACATCAGATACCTGTA
>JANHJO010009484.1:10310-24279 GCA_032468235.1 Pseudoxyrhopus heterurus
CAATGGGTTTCGTGACCCCTACAGTGCTGATCTCGCAACCCCAAACTATGTATGTGCCAAATTTCATGGAGATAGGTGCAGGGGTGTGGCTGGGAATCAAGCACATACAAACCCACACTTCTCTTTTATAGATATAGATAAAGTCACCAAAGTATAGCCTTCTTGATTTTTTTTCTGCAAAATATTCTGCTCGTAATACTTGCATTCTTTTCAATTTCATGCCTTTCTTATATGTAGCAGATTTGTTCATTAAACCCCAAAAAAGAGGAGAAAAAGAATAGAGAAGCATAAACATTATTTACCAAAATGTACAATTGAGAGGAAGTAACAAAATGCTAAAACACATTGACGCACCACATGGTCAGTCCTATTCTGAAATGTCCATATTTCCTCAGAAAAGAATTATTTTCATGAAAATTGGTACAATCATAAGAGATACGTCACACTATCCCCTGCAACGAAGAGATGATTCTATCCTAATTATATAGGTTCTCAGTTTTTGATGTCTCTTTCATGATTTGCATGACCAAGAATGAAGAAAGAGAGATCTTTAGGATGAAACTGAATCAGAAGTGGGAGATTTGAACATATTACATAGACAATTAAGCACCTGTAAGGGGCAACCTATTCCTGACAGACAACTGCAAGGCATGTTCTGCATGTCTATTTTCTACTCTGCACAGATTTACACTTTCTAAAAACTTGCTCCTCATTATTAACTTATAACACTTCATTATTCAGTACCAGATGGCTATAATTTGTCTTTTCCCTTTTCTATCACGGTGGAGAAGCAAGGGCTTGGGATCTAAAACAGACAAGAATTTCTGAAGCTGAATGTAGAAATTTTATTCTAAAGTATCTAAATAGACAACCAGGAGTGAAATTTGCTTCTCATAAAAGCCTGTTTAGTCTAGTGCAGTGTTTCCAGACCTTGGCAATTTCTCTAGATATATGACTTCAACTCTCATAATTTCACAGCCAGCATAGTCATTGCTAAGAATTCTGGGAGTTGAAGTCCACTCACTTTCAATTTGAGAAGAATGATAAACACTTGTCTAGTAATTAAGGTAACAAGTTACAAATCAGGAGATTCTGAATTCTTGTCCTGCCTTAGGCATGACAGCCAGCTGGGTGACTTTGGGCCAATCACTCTTTCTCAGCCCAGCATACTTCAGAGGGTTGTTGTTGTTGAGGAAAATAGGAAGAAGAAGTTTTAGGCACGTTTGCTACCTTGAGTTATTTGTAAAAATAATAAAGCTAGGATTTTTTTTTTAAAAAATGCTTCTCTTGAGGCCACTGTTTATTCTTAGTCCACAGTTCTAACTCTGGAAATCCTTCAGAATAGCCTAGATTGCAATGTTATAGAAGGTATTGCAAACAGAATGTGATTAAAAACTATTTTTCATGACTGAGAGTGGTTGTTGAAAGTTTTAAACTGAAGATTTAAAAGATGCCAACCATTTAATTTGGGACTTTCGTATGCAAAGCAGATACCCTTTGACTGCCATTTTCTAATCTTTCTGCAGTCAAATGGCTAGTGGCAATGTCTAACACAGAGCCCTGAGTGCCAATCGCTTCCTTTCATAATGCAGCAATATGACCGTGGTGTCAGAAAAAGCCCAAGGGATTGAAGATGGAGGGGTCTGAACTATGACTCTACCAAATGATTAGGAAAAACGTTGCCTCAGGCAAAACAAGTGATAAAGTGTTTTTAACTTTCAAAATCAAGGAAGTGGGTAAGGCAAAAATGAATACAAACAGTAAAAGAAGAGAAAATAGCATTCTGAGTAACAGAAGAACAGAGGAAAGGAAATCATTGCCCGCTATGAGAAGATAGCAATGGGAAAACTATTAGGAAAAAGAAGAAAGAAACCTATACTTTAAGGAAAAGGGGAGTGCAGGGAAGGGGAGGGGAAGCAGAGATTATATTTGAAAATCCTCCATATAGAGGCTCCATGATCTGACTTGAAATTCAATCTTTCAATTAAAAATCTCTATGGTAAATCCCATATGAAGTGATAAGCAGAGTAAAGTAAAGTAACATAATACTAGAAACACTGATGTTCAAATTGTAGTATTCTGGAGGAGAAAAACAAAGAAAAGAGAAGGCGGAAGCTAATATCTGAAAGTACAGCACATTAAACCAATTTGAAGCAAGGAAAACCAGCAGGTTGCCAATTATCGTATCTTAAATGAAAATATTTGCAGCTAATAGTAAACAAGCTGTGTACTGTTGATAGATAAACAAGGTATATATGAAAGACAATATCAACATGCCTGTGGTCAGCATACTCTTTTATTGTGGAATATTTCCATGCTAATTCAAAGAAGAAAAAGAGACCAAATTTACAAAACTGGGTTCAGTGAATGGCTAAGGCCTTCTTTCTTTTCATAGCCACTAGTTTTATTCTCTAGGTCATCTTCGGCTTAATCATTGTTTAGATTATTTTGTTATGGATCAATACATAATTTTTAAGCTCAGATATTCTTACAATGTGTTTTCTGAATTTCCACATATCCACATCCATAGTCATAGCCAACCTTCAATGACTATTAGGTCCCTCTTAGATTATGCACATTCTGTGTAATGAGAAAGAAAGTTAGTTTGCTGTACTGACTTTGATGCTAGGATACAAACCTTATAGAATAGAATAGAGCTAGAAGGGACTTTGGAGGTCTTATAGTCCAGCCTCTACTCAAGCAAGAGATCCTGTACTATTTCAGACAAGTGGCTGTTCAGTCTCTTCTTAAAAACCTCCAGTGATGAAGCACCCACAGGTTCTGAAGGCAAGCTGTTCTCACTGTTGGGAAGATTCTTCTTAATTCCAGGTTGCTTCTCTCCTTGATTAGTTTCCATTAATCATTTCTTGCCCTGCCCTCTGGTAATTTAGAAAATCTGGACCCCCCTCTTCTTTATGGCAGACCCACAAAGTCTTGAGGTCTCAGGTATAAAAGCCAGCTGGGTGACAGTCTAAGACCATCACCTAGGGCTAAATAGCTTATTTCTAAAAACACAATGCCTTAAACTGCTACAGGTAGCTCTCTTTACTAAGGTCCATTTGTTTAGAATTACTGATTTTACTTAACTGTCACATGTGGAGACTCCTAGTTTTTTTAAAAAAAATATTATTACTATTCCCTTTGCATCCGAACTACAACAGCGCTGAACAGATTATGCTTCTGCTCTAGATGCCTATAAGATATAAACATATTTTTTGTACTGCTAAGAATTTACTTCAAGTGAAATTAGCAAAATTTGAAGTAAAAGAAAAAGGGATTAGAAAAAACAAAAGTTTTAGAGGAATAGGTACACTGTTCACTATTACTTCTGCTAGAAAACCCTATATCAATTTCCTTTTCCCCCTCTCTGCATTTTATTTAAAAAGTATACATAGAGTTAGCTATAAAATCTTAGATTAAATGCCTGTGCCAGATAGGAAAACAAAGTGTTTTCTTTACATCTCTGAAGTGAACCTACAACCACTGTCATATCAATCTAAATCTACTACACATAAGTCTTTACTCAAAACACTTCTAAATATCGCAGGATATTATCCTTACCGAACAGCCCTGCAGAGCTATACTAATAAATTTTCTGAACAAGAGGCTTTTATTGCCTCTTCCATTTATCAGAAACATTTATTTCCAATGACAAAATGCCTAGCCCTCAAAATAAAAAAAAAGGTTCCAAGGTTCCAGATATAATATAGATAAAATTATAATATTAATTAAATGGATTAAAAAAAAAGATATTTTACTAACACTGATAATAAGGAAAAAGTTGTATATAGATCCTTTCTTCAAACACAGTTGGTGAAGGATACACAATCAATAATCCGCATCAACTGATTTATGACATAAAGCCAATTTCAAGGGAGAGGGGGTAAAAGATTGATCTACAAGTATGTCATTATAATATTTAGAGACTGTCACACAAGGTTACCAAGAAAAGCAGAAATAAAGAATTTTAACCTGCTAAAGAGGGACTCAGATGATAGATCATATAAAAGAATTTACATATCTTAAAAATGAAATGATATGGTTTAAATCCATTTGCCAGACAATAGTCTAAAAGAAGGGTGTATCTTTTTAAACCCTAATTCAAGCATTGGGCATTATAAATGATCTTTAATAATTTTACCATATATTACAATTAAAAAGATAAAAACTAGCACAAACTAAAAAAGAAAAAAATAGAAAGTGCACAAAAACTAGAAAACAATAGATAAGAAAAAAGAATATAGTAAAGAAAAAGAAAAGAAATGTATAAAGAAACGACTTCATCACAATAAGCACAATTTTAATAAATTTTCACCTTCTCTTAAAATACAATAAATAAATACAATAAATAATCTCTCCTTTCCATATTTTATATCTTGTTTATAAACAAATCCTTAAAACATCCTAATTCACTCCTGTTAATCAAAAGTCAATTAAAGGTTATCAGAGATAACATAGCTGTTTTCACCTTGAACAAACCTTATATTCCTTCTTTTTACGTTTAACAATCTTGATCTTTAGTTTTTCAAATAATGTCATTGAGGTCAATTTCTTTTCATTTTTCTTTGTCCCTTTTCACAAAACCCTTCAAAAGTTTAAAGGATAAAAGGATTTGTTAATCCAGTATAGAAGAACTCAAAACAATAGTATTTTTCCATAGGGAGGACTTTTATAATTAATTTCAAGATCTTATTTCAAATCCATCTACATTTTTAACTGTAACTTTCCAAAATCAACATTCTAATCACATTTTGTAAAAATTAAAAAAGACATCTTAAAAAATTATATTTAAAACTTTCTTTCTCTAAGGATTGAAGGAAACTCATCCAGTGAATACTATAAAACTTATTGATCCAAAGATTCCTAAAAGTTTGAAAACAAATTAAGAAGTAATTTCAAAGTGATTAATAAATGAGACTCAACTAATTGTGTGTCCATATAGGCTACTTTACAGTTGTGAGGTTGGTTCCTTTTGACTCTCAGATACTCAATTTACAAGTTGAACACTAAAACCTAGGTTCTAAAGTCTACACATCAGGACCAACTACCTGGAGTACATGTCGCTAATCTTACAATCTCTCCTTTATTTGGAGAGATTTCACCAGTCAGAATTTGTTATCTGGCTGTTGACTGTTGCCATAATGCTAATATCCCCACTTCTTTAAGAACATCTAGTTTGCCATGAGTCCTGAATGAAAGTCAGCATTATAAATTTATTGACAAAATACCTAGTTGCTTCTGCCTTGTTGGCTTTCCCAATCGTCATATATCTCATCATGAATTCTAAATTCATGCCACTGCTACTATTAACTATGTAGGGTTGCAATATCAGTTCATTATACTCTTAATTCAATAATCCTCACTTAAAACAACACTAACCCTGCTTTTGGGGGAAACAAAGAGAACTCCTGCTGTCATCTATTATTTTTGTAAATGAATCTAACCATGAAACTAGAAGAAAATATAATTTAAACTGAAGTCAGAGCACCATATAAGTCCCCAAAACAGCCCCAGAGCCCTTTCAAACATTGTGGAAGATGTTGAAAATCATTATATACACTGACAGTAATTATATTACTTAGAATTTAATTGTATTTAATTCTAATTACATATTTATTATGTAATTAAATTTGTGAATCAATTTTTAATCCACAAATTGTAGCCCTGGAATGTTATTTGAAGGTTAATGATCTTGACCTAAGCCAAATTTAATTTGCCTTTCTAAAAAGTTATTTCATATATAATACCACATACTGATCCCTTCTCGCATTATGTCACAATATGCATATTTCAGTTTCATTCTAATCTAAGACATACTATAGTTACTAATATGCATCTACTATGCATCTACTCCAACAATACCTGAACTTTTGACCACAACAGACTCTTTCAAAGAGATTGTCCAAAGCTAACTGCTATTTTTGTAAACACACCAAAGTTTTATATTGGCTACATTGTTTTTGAAGGAGAAATGCAGAATTAAATAATAAAAGATGACCCAAAAGATGTAATTTAACTGTAATTTGGGACCAAATGTCTACCCAAAAGCAACAGTACCAATTTTGGAAACTGCTAAATAGGAAGCATCTTTCATTGTAGCTATCTAATCAGTGTGTGGCTCCTACTGTCAGTTCCCAGAAAACCGATATTTAATGTTTTATCAGCTTGTAAGCTACATCACTCTGGCTGATGGGGCAGAACGAACAAGACCTCAACCTTCTGCATTGGGCAATATCTGCCTGAACTTCTAAAGGGGGTTCTGCATAAGAGCCTTGAGTGGTGCAGAGGATAAGAACGCTGTACTTTGTAATTAAGTATTCAGCTCCTAGCTGCCTGCAATTTAGCAGTTCGAATCCCACCAGGCTCAAGGTCAACTCAGCCTTCCATCCTTCCGAGCTCGGTAAAATGAGTACCCAGATTATTGGGGGCAATATGCTGACATTGTAAACCGTTTAGAGAGGGTTGCAAGCCCTGATACAAATATAAATACAGTGCTATTGCTATTGCTATTCATTCTAACCACTGTGCCACTGTGGCTCTAAGTACTATTGCTATTTTTTTTAGTGCATTGTAACTTCAAACAACCTTTAAATGAATTGTTGTAAGTAGAGGACTATGTGTATAGATCAAGGGTATCAAACTCAATTTCATTGAGGGCAGCATCAGCATTATGATTGCTCTCAAAGGGCCAGTAGCCAGGTTGCTGTGGCTGGGTGGGCATGGCTGATTCAATACCACTCACTGGGCATGGCTGACTTGGGATGGCTGGGTCAGGATGGAACAAGTCGCACTGGCTAACTCAACATGGGGACAATTCGGTGCCCCACAAGCTTACCTCCTCAAACTGCTTGCAGCCAAGTTTGAGTTTGTAAGCTCAGTTGTGGATAAAAGTCTCCAAGCTTGGAATGATGTGTATGTGCTTTTGCATGCATGTGCACAGCACACCAAAGGAGTCGTTCTTCTCCCAATCCCAGACATCATTGGCATTTCCTGTCTGGTATCCCCTCACAGCAAAGCAGGAGGCAGAGGACGATGTTGCTGCCTGTGAAAGTGTGGAGGAGAAAGTTTGCAGGAAGCAGTTTCTTCCGAGTCCAACTTCTGCCTTGATAGATCTCTGGAGAGCAAGAGCAGGAGGCAGGGGAGCAGCAGTCCCTGTCCTGCATGAGAAAGGCTGGGCCTTCTCGAAAGGGAATCCCCATTTCCAATCATGTGTGGTAAGAATGCCTTATGTAGCTCATCCACCAGCCCCTCCTCCTCTCCAGAGATCTGTCAAGGCAGAAATTGGACTCAGAGGAAACTGCTTGCTGCAAACTTTCTCCTCTATGCTTCCACATGCAGCAGTGTCATCCTGTGCCACTCCCTCTCCATGTGGGGAGACCCAGCTTTGTAACCAAAGCATCCTCAGCAATAGGTTGGTAGACCAGCAGGAGAGGCCAGAAGGAGAGGGCAAGGGGATGGTGAAAGGACATCAGGGCATCAGAGCTCCTGGTGGCCAAGTGCTAACCCTAACCCTAAAATCCTGTTTGCAGGTCCAGGGGGAGCACCCGAACTGGCCGTGTTGGGCCAGAGCCAAGGTAGTGCTGGCTGGACCCTCTCTGTCTTCGGGGTGGCCCTGTGGGCCAGATCTAACCACATTGTGGGCTGGATCTAGCCCCCGTCAAAGCCTGAATCTGTGGAGGAAGATGAGCCAGAACTGCAGCCTATGGAGATCAAGGGGGCTGCTTCCTTGGCTTCAGAGGAATATGGGGAGGAGCAGGCTGAGTCAGGCCAGGGCCTTTCAGGATTAGGATGGCTTATAGGCAGGGAGGAATTGGTACAGGATGACCAAGAGAGGCTAAGCAGTGAACATGAGAGACAGAGCTCAGGCAATGAGACTTAAGGCGATGCTGTGGGGAGGGGCATTTGTCAGGAACAAATGCTGAATTCATGGAAGGTTGTGTACCATTGCCAATGCTGGATGTTTCCTGGACTTCTTTATTTCTTGCTTCCTGGATTAATTGCCTTGTTACTTTGCTTCATGGACTAATTGACTTATTCCCTTGCCCTGCTGGATTTCTTGTTTTGCAGCCATTGTGCTCACAGCTTTGTGCTGGACTACTTGCAGCCAGAGGCTGTTGAAGGTGTGTCTGTGTGTATGTCATCGCTTTGTTCTGGGACTTGCCAGAAACATGTGAGTGTTTGGGGAACATTTGGAGTAATAAAGGGGCGGTTTGAACTGTCAGCTGACGGTGCTGCCTCTGTGCTATGCTCTGGTCATCACACGGACCTTGTGTTTGACATGTCTGGTATAGATAATTTAACATCTAACTCAGAAATAAACAGCTTTATTCTGGCGGTGGACATGCTTTGCTGATTTTTTTGGGGGGGGGGTTCCCTCTCCCTTTCCCTCTCCCCCTCTCTCCCTCTCCCTCTCCTCCCCTCCCTCCCTCTCTCGTAGTTCAACATAGATGTCCTACATCTACCTAGACTTAATACAGCTGTTTTAGAGTGACATTCGGATATATGCTTATAAATCACTGGATGGAAGGGTATGAAAAATGGATGTGGTCTAAGCTCAGCAGCATGCTGATTGTCGTCCTTAGCTGGAACTGATACAGACCAGATTTACACAGGTTCTTCTATTTCTAGATGTAGTACAACATTCTTATTATGGTAATGCAAAGTGCCACTGGTTTCTAAATTGGTTACCTATCACTGTTCCTTTATAAACTTTTAAAAATATTTTTTTAATCCTGCCTTTATTATTTTATATAAATAACTCAAGATGGTGAATATGCCCAATACTCCTTTGTATTCCTAATATATTTTTCTGGATGCTCTGTTCTGTTTCTGAGGCACTGTTCCTCCTTTCTTCTGGAATTACCTAGAGAAAATTGGATTTGCTTGGTCTTTTGTTTAACATGTCATGGCTGTTGCCATTTGCAGTATGAAAATATATCTCTACCGCTTTGGGAATATGTATTTGTCAAGCATTTAGTAAGGAAGATTGCTTGATGATTCTATGTGTAGTACTGGGAAATTCTAGATAGAAAAAAAGGAATAGAAAAAAAAGATCTAATATGAAGTCTACTTACCCAAATTATACATATGTAATTTTTGAAAAACATTCTGGAATTTTTCAGCCCTTACCAGAATGTAGGAGATGTTAATATCTCCTCTATTACATTATCAGTTTTATAACTATTTCCCTCAGACTTACCATATGCAAAGCTATAGTCAGCATCTCTCAAGGGAAGAGCTTAGGCCCATGATGGCGAAACTATGGCACGCGTGCTGGACATGGCACACAGAGCCATCTCTCTAGGCACGCCATCCGTCACCTGTTATTCTTCTGGGTTCCGGCACATGCATGCGTGCTGACCAGTTGGTCTTTCCATGCACGGGAGCACCGGAAACTGGAAGAGCAGCTCCCCGGTGTGCATGTGCATGCCGGCCAGCTGGTCACATGCACATGTGTGTTAGAAACTGAAAGACCAGGTGGCCAGCGCACATGCACGTGCTGGGAAGCTGAGCTTCTGGTTTTCAGCATTCCCACGCAGTGCACCAGAGAGGTGCTCTTCTGATTTCCAGCACGTGCATGCGCACACGCACATGCGCACTCCTGTTTCAGCACTCGGTGCCAAAAAGATTTGCCACTACTTGCTTAGGCAAAACCAAGATGTGTATCTCTGCCCCTGAGCTGGAAAGAGCTGGAATTATTATGCAAGCTGCTATTGTCAGCTTTGGAAGCCATATTCTTCTTGGAAACTTCTATGCTACCACATTCCAGTGCCTACGAATTTGGGAGAGGGGATCTCATAGAGGGGAGGAAGTCAGTCATAACAACATTCTTCTTCTCAGTCATCCTGTCATCCTGCACCTGGAAACAAGGAAGGTGTCCAGTTGGGACGGATGGTGATTGGACCATGTGATGGACTGATGGGTGCAAAGGACGGGGTTTTGATTTT
Organism: Pseudoxyrhopus heterurus; assembly: GCA_032468235.1. NCBI lineage: Eukaryota > Metazoa > Chordata > Lepidosauria > Squamata > Pseudoxyrhopus > Pseudoxyrhopus heterurus. The sequence goes on from JANHJO010009484.1 coordinate 20,258, forward strand.
CAATTACCAAGGGAAAACCCCAAACTCTCAGATTTGGGTTTTTCCAGATGTGCCAATATGACTTCTGTAAATTAATTCTTACTTGGATGAACTTTGTCTCTGAGTGCTAAATGGAGATAGGAAAGTTTCTTTGGAACACTGACAGCTATTTCAGTTCTTCATCCCCAAATTTGGTAACATTGATCAAGGCCCCATTCTGTCAGCCAGTAAAGTAAAAATTGGGCAAAGACATGGGAAAATTGATGTGTGGCTAACAGTCTACTACAATTTGCTGTGTTACATTTGCAGAGAGATGGTTGCCTATGCAGTATTTTAAACTTATGTTCTACTTTTTTTTTACCTACCAGAAGTCTTTTGCATTTGGCAAGAATTTTTACCTACCAGAAGTCTTTTGCATTTGGCAAGAATCAATAATGCACTCTCTCATCCCACCCCCTCACATAACATCCCCTTGTCATCTTGCACAATTTATGTATGACATTATATTGGTATAACTATAAGAAATTAATCAAGCAAATGGTATTCTGGTGATCAACTTTCAGTTTACCATGACAAGAAGTGAGTCTAAAACAGGGTTTTTCTCAACTTTGGCAAGTTTAAGATATGTGGACTCCTAGAAATCCTCAGCCAGCCATGCTAGCTGGAGAATTCTAGGTGTTGAATTAACATATGTTAACATTGCCAAGACTGAGAAACACTATTCCAGAGGCTATGAGACTCACCTATCAACCCAAGCCAAGTTGGTGGTAGCACCTACCTGAACTTCATTAAATTCAATATTCAAATAAGAGGCTAGCAAGGGAATCTCACAGCTGAAAGATTCTAGAATAAAGCTTCTGCTTTATTGTGAAGTGCAAAAGAAAACTAACTGCACAAATCTCCCTGTACAATCTTTAGGAATCAAGTTTAGCTCAAGAAAGTCTTAACATCTATCTTGCTATTTGGATGCCTACTGTCATTTTGGATTCATTTCTATTTTTTTTTTCTATAGTGGTGATCAAAGAAAAAAGAAATCCCACACATTGCCTCAGCATGCTACTTGGCTGAGGAGATAGGGAACAAGCCGTTCAGAATTGTATGGCTGTTTTCTGATTCTCCCTTTCCCTTCTCACCTTTTTCATAATCTTGCTATGATTCTGAACATGGCTCTTTTTGCATTGTACTTTGCTGATGTGCTTCTGTACATTGGAAAAACAACATTCTATAAAGAATTTCAACACAGTTAACTCAGCAATTGTTTCTTTCTTTCTATTTTAGAACCCCAGATATTTCATGCACAGTGAAACTGTACACAGAATGAACATGGATTACAGTGCGAATATGTGTATGCATATTTGTGGGTATGCATATAGGTATGGAATATATCTTAAATAAGATTTTCCATTTATCATCCACCACCCCATTGATCAAAGGCATTTCTTTGTAGAGATATAATGGCAATTTAAAATTTGTGGTTTAATTTTATCTTTAAGTGTTTGCTTTTGAGTCACTGTTGAGCTTTTGAGTCACTGTTGACTCTTGGAAACTCCCTGGACAAGTTCCTGCAATTTTCATGGTAATCTTTCAGAAATGGTTTCTCCTTGCCTTCTTCTTCCTAGGCTCTAGAGAAGGATTGGTCCAAGGTCACCCTTAGGCTTTGTGCCTAAGGTGGGACTGGAATTCATGGTCTTCTGGTTTCTAGCCTGTGCCTTCACTTCAACAAACTGGCTTAGTCTGGTGGTGCAGTGGTTAGAAGACTATTGTGGTTAGAAGACTATGCAGAGAAACATAAAATAAGAGTTTGCCCTGCTGTGTTATTAATGTTGTACCCTACTTCAGTCCCCTAAATATGCTTTAGCTGCCTTGAGGTAAAACTTATTAACCTGAGTATTATATAATAAAGATATTAGAAATAATGAATGTATCTGAGGGTTTGAGGGGTCACGGATTTGGCACACAGAATACCATTGCTTGAATTATGAAGGATCAATGATGCCTGAGTGATGAGATTGTGACTTTGAGTATGTGAAAATTGTGTTGTACAAGTTGAAATTGTGCCTTGCAAGCAGGATGATTGCTTAGTTGGCAATATGTGGTGGACCAAGGCTGTAAAAAAAGAGGAACTTATGGTGGTCACACATGTAAAAATAGCTGTGTTGTAACAGATGGGATGGCAGAGCAAGAAACTGGCCTGGTTGCTATGGCAGATTGGCAGAATTTTGAAGGACATGTGGGCTGTGGTTTTAAGGTATATAATGGAATGTTGAAAAGCAGGTAGTTGCTAACTGGCCTTAAGCCATCCCTTTTGACTGCTTGTCCGATTGACCCTCATTGCAATGTGATGTAAGTGCCTACAGCAAAGGCTTTATGTTTGCTATGCTTTAAATTCTAATAAATCTCTGAATCCTAAAGTGAGACTTTTTGTGGTATGCTGTCTGTTCAATTGTTATTAAGTGCAGCCATGCTCATAATCAGATTTCCCCCATGACAGTTAGAAGGCTATACAGTGGTTAGAAGACTGCCCACTTCCAGGAGTTCGATCCTGACCAGCTCAAGGTTGACTCATCCTTCCATCCTTCTGAGGTCAGTAAAATGAGGACCCAGATTGTTTGGGGGCAATATGCTGACTCAGTAAACCACTTAGAGAGGACTGTAAAGCACTATGAAGTGGTATATGTCTAAGTGTTATTGCTATTGCTAATATATAAAATACAGCAACACAAAGAAAGGGAGGAATAAAATCATGCTTAAAGCATCTATACTTGGTTAGAAATGAAAGGAGCTAATTGTGAAATCTAAAATTTAGAACACTGGGAGCTGAAGCTTAACTTCATATGCATGGTGACCTGACAAAATTGGAAACTGCAAAAATAAAATGCACAAATCCTAAAGTAGAGCTAGGTAAGCCTGAGACATCCTAGACTGACAGCATTATCTATGCTGGGAATAACATGGAGACTGGTTGGAAAGAAAAACTCTGTTTATTGAAGAGCAGAACCAACACACACACAGAGCATGCTGTTCTGGTAGAGATGACCCATTGGTTTGGTTTTACATGGACTTTTATACGGTTGTTGTTTTTTTTACAGAATTTTGTAATCTGGAGGTTTGCTTTGTATGTTTTTATTATTTGACTGGTTTTACTTCTTTCTCAAAGGCTCATGATGGCTTTTAATTATCACTTCCTTAGTCCTAATCCTGTTAGGCATGTGTAATTGATTTTATCCTGTTATCTATTGCCTCTGCAGTTGCCTTTCTTAATGGACCGATATTGTTTCCACTTTTCTCAATGAAGTTTAAGGTCATATCCTGTTCTTCTTAATCCCATCACCCTGGAGCTGAAGTTCTTTTGTCTTGTGAATAGGCTGGCCCAATCTTTCTTAATGGGCCCAAAATATCTGCTGGGGTGCTTTTAAGAAAGACTGAGTCTGCTTTCTGTCTTTAAGAGCATGTTTCTCCATTTGTCCCTTTGGGGAAATATAATATTCTGCTTCTTTTAATATTCCCCAAAATATTTCATTCTTGGGGGGGGGGGGCTTCCCATAATGCTGTTGTTGAATATTTTTCTCAAGGCCAAATGACTCTCAAGGGAATTTGAGAAATTCAAAGGAGGGTCATTTCAGAAGTATTCCTAACTCTAGGCAGGTGAGGAAGAGAGAGGAAGAAGGCAAGATAGTTGCTATCACAAAAGCCTGATATTTCTGCTGCTGTCTCACTTTGCTCAAACAGGGTTGTATTTAATAACATTCTTATTGTTCCTGAAGATAATCATGGGCTAGCTAAGATAACATCACAAATGTGCTTCTTTGTGATAAGAGGATCTTATCAAGCCAGTCAGCTTCTTCCATCCTTCAGTTATTTTTATTGGAGGTTGCAAACACAGATAGATTTTGAATTAAAATAACAATATAAACAATTGAGGTTACATTCAGCAACATACTTCCAGAAAATGCTAGGTTTATCAATGGTTTTGGGATGGTGTGGGTTACTACCAAAAAGAAAAGAAAAATTGAGAAAGCCAATGTGTGTGTTAAGTAATATCT